>LKNJ01001897.1:0-76451 GCA_002120245.1 Maccullochella peelii
TGTGTATATATATATATATATATATATAGTGATGAAATCTTTAACTGATACGTCACTGATGTGTCAGACCTGTATTGCAGTATTAATTCCACTACTGCTGCTGTTTATGTTGTTGTGTAGAGAAACTAGTAGTGGATGAAGTCTATGCAGCAGGATATGTGGTGCCTGAAGGTCATCACTCAGGGAGAAAGAAAGACTGTCTCAGCCAGCTAGCTTGAGGTTGTTGCCACAAGATCCAGTTCAGAACAGCTCATCTTCTGGGTGACAGATGTCAAATCTCTGGAGTACTGTGGACTGGCTGAATAAAGATGGATCATCCAGGTTGTGGCTTGTAGGTTTAACAGCGTTATGTTGGGACTGTACTGTATGGCTAGATTTGTCAGTAAATCTTGAATTGCATCTGCAGCAATGCTTTAGCATCTTGTCCCTGCATTTCTTCCTCTTATTTTAAGCATTTAACACCTGCCCAATAAGTGTTTGTATACGCTACTTTGAGTACAAATCGTTAGTTTCATTTCAAGGGCACAGCACCATCTAGTGTTACAGCTATAGTCACTGCAACTTAAATGCATAACTATGCAGCATTTCATAGTGTGACCCAGGAAATGAATCTGTATGCTTTGCTCTGTGGGGGTAAATAATGACGTAAAGCAAACCACATGCATGTCTGTGCATCCTGTTTTTTTAACAGCTTGCAGGCCCTGTTGCATGACTTGTTTTTTTTAGCAGGTTAAATGATTTGTCTGAATATTTTACTACAGAGTCAAAGCTGAAACCCATTCAAACATGGAACAAAGTTTGGTGCAAAATGACCTATTCTGGATTTTAGGTGGGTACCTTTGCGGAGTAAAACCTAAAATGGTAATTTTACATCAGTCAATGTTCTTGATTTGAGGGGGTTTTAATCAGCAAAGCTTGCTGGATGAGTCGGTGAACCTGCTTCCTGAAACAGGCCTATGGTCTATCAAAGAACTCTGTTAAATTTTATGTTCCACACAAACAGCAAGACAAGAGATGACACTGCAATAATTTATTTGAAGAACAATGTAACAACTTAAAGATTAAACTGCCTTTGAATAGACAATATTTCTTTCTGTAACGGATAAAACATTCATCAGAAAGTTCAGTGAAACAATGTTCAGATTTACAGACTAAAACCAACCAGCCATAGCTAGACCTGTAACATCATTAATCATTCTACAGCATGTTGCTTTGAAATAAAATATACCAAGTTATATAGCATAAAGAGCTAGAAAGTATTTCTTCCACAGTAACGCATAACTTGCGGTAAATTAAAATGAGACAGCTACATGTAATATGTGGCCACATTTGTATTGGAAATGAAAAGTATTTGAACTTTTACTCTGAATAGTTTAGTTTAGTGCAATTACGATTTCTTCTTTAGAAAAACAATCTTCTTTCAAGACCTGGAACCTGAAAACTTCATATACATTTCAAAACTGTATTTAAAGATGTGTAGAAACCCTGCTCTTGAGATTAAACACACCCACATTAGTTGGCCTTCTATGTAACAACTCTTTTCACAAGGTTTGTGTTTGCATAGAGCAGAAGTTTAGTACACCAACTGTAGTCTATTAGAAATGTTAACTACAATTGTTGAAGTCTTGCTTCACTGATAAAACCACTAACCCTTTTTGAAAATTAAAAAAGGTTTCATTGAAGACAGCACATTGATTTACACTTCATTACCAGCAAAAATGTGAATTAACCATTTCAAAATTCATCCATTTAGATTAAATGGATGTACATTTTGAACATTTAAAATAAATCACTCAGGTTTTCCACCTGTGTTGCAGTCTCTCCTGGAGCAGCCTAATGGAACCTTTTCCTTTACAGCAGTTTGTGTACATAAAGTGTCAGTTTAGCCTCAGAAGCACGCTCCACACAGTCTCTGCATACTGCATCTCTACAGTAATATCCTTCAAAGAACCCCTATCTTTGAAAAACAAATAAAAACGAATCAATGTTTAGAGCAACTTTTTCACCGTCTATGCAGAAGCTTTGGCTAATACGAATTATCACCTTGGAAGTTGTCAGTGTATTTTTGAATAGTTGAGCGGTTGTAGTTTAAGTGGTAAATGGAATTAACTTATATAGCGCTTTTTTCAAAACCTTAACGGTTCTTAAAGCGCTTTACAGATGACATGCAAGGTGCTGTCTCCATCGGGAACAACTCAGGGTTCAGTGTCTGGATGAGCCACTCTACCTCCTGAGCCAGAGCCGCCCACTAGTTTAGAAGGACAGGATGGTTCTCTGGATGATATCGACACATTCGTGCAGCTCGTGCTCTTTGATGATGAGGGGAGGGGCCAGGCGGATGATGTCACCATGGGTGGGCTTGGCCAGCAGTCCATTGTCACGAAGGCGTAAGCACACCTTCCAGGCGTCACAATCTGTNGGGGGGGGGGGGGGTTGTTGTTTGAAAATAGGTCAGATTAAGTGACTGCAAGGTGTAAATTAAGTTTTACTCATTTGTCTTACAAAGAATCTTGTAGAAAAGTGTGAAGCTGTCTTAAAGAAAAAAATACAATTCCATTTTTCAATACATTTGATGTCTCACTTTTAATTTGGATTTATTTTGTATCATGAGGAATGCACTTAAGAAAAATAAAAGTTTGACCAGGTCATACTTCTTCATCCACAAAACTAAAGCCTGTTAGCTGAGATGGGTTTTTTTTTAAGATACCAAATAATGATTAGAAATAGTTCAGAACTGTACCTTTAGTCTCTTTGATGACGACTGCGTTAAGGAGGCCTTTCCCTCTGACTGTTGTCACAATGTCTTTGGGCAGTTTTCTCAGCTCAGCCCGCAGCAGCTCTCCCATCCTTTGAGCATTCTCTGCCAGCTTCTCCTCCTCCATCACCTGTAAATAAGAACAGTTTTAAAAAAAGAGAACTCATGACATATGTTGATCAAAGTGACAGGCATATTTTTCTTTTGATGTTAAATTTGTCTTTGAAGGTAACTGCAGAACGTTTTCTGGTATGTTGCATATCACAGTGGGAAGTTCTCTCCATTAAAACAAATGGCAAAAACAAGAAAAAGTAATGAGTTGTTAAAGTGTAGACAGACAAGGAAAAGTTAAGGGCCTTTGAACACTGACCTCAAGTGCAGCAATAGCAACCTGACAGGCCACGGGGTTACCTCCATATGTGGACCCGTGTTCCCCAGGCTTGATGGTGAGCATTACCTCATCATCACACAACACAGCAGATACCTGAGGAGCACAAACAGAGAAGTTAAGGCAAAGGTAAAAGTGACATACATACATACATACTCCTGTCCAACAAAACTGGACTCCAAAAGTCCATAAAGTTGGAATCGTTGACTCTTGCAAAACAAATTTATAGTGTGACTGAACAACAACAAAAATGCTTACAGGGTAAACTCCTCCAGAAAGAGCTTTGCCCAGAATCAGCATATCTGGACGGACTTCCTCATGGTCCACAGCCAGCCGCCGGCCAGTCCTTGCCAAGCCTGTCTGCACCTCATCAGCAATCCACAAGACCTGGACAAAACACAGGACTTTTATAGTAATCTAAAAGCCCCTGAAACATATTGTTTTTTTAAGACAGTAATCACCACAGCCCTGTGGTTTTTTTGTGGCCTGTAGATTCATATATCTAAAAACAGATAACTGATGTAGCCACATTATTTCTTAAGCCATTTTAGGCGAGTCTATACACATTGAGGGATTGTGCAATGCTGTACATATAAGATTAAATGTGTTTTTTTAAGGAATTCTCATGATCTTAAGGGAGGAGAGACCTTCCAACAGGGAAATGGCCCTCACAGTATATGCTTAAGCAGCATATGGGAAATACAATGCACACTTGTACTCCAGGCAGCATGATAAAAACTACAAAATGTTATGATTGGTGTCCTGTACATCTACATAGCAGGAAGTCGCTTGATGATTTTTAAACTGTAGTAGTGTTACCACAGCACTGGCACACTTTATTTGTTGTGCTCAGCCTTCAGCACCAAACCAAATGCCTACTGGCTATTTGATGTCAACATGCCTGTCCTTACATTCATAAAACAGCATCATCATTGAAGTGCTCGATTAGAGGAAATTATGCCAAATATACTCAAACAAACCAGACAGTAGTTCAGTCAAATTACATTTCTTTCGTGCTTGTCTGTGTGTTTTAACGAGACTCACATTGTATTTGGTGCAAAGTTCTCTGACTTTAGTCAGGTAGCCCTGGTCGGGCACCACCACCCCAGCTTCCCCCTGGATGGGCTCCACCATGAAAGCTGCAACATTTGGGTCTTGAAGGGCTTTCTGGAGAAAAGGAAGAAAAAAAAAAGACTAGTTAGACTTGTCTGTAGCCTTGTCAATAAATACATGATACTTAGGACAATCATTAAATAAGATCAGTCTTCAACTCGTGGCTGGGTAAAATGCAATTGGGAAAAAAAAACATTTCTAAAGCAGTAGCCTTCATAACAGCTCATGTATTTTTTGTTTGTTCTCCAGGTTAGTCTTGCCAGAAAAAAACATTGAGTGCGCAATGTAATTTGGCAGCAGACTTTGAGGTCCTGCATGTTAGATCCTTCCACCGGCACATTAACACTGAATGTATGTATGATGAAACTTTCACTGCCTCTGACATCAGTGTTTCTCTATAACCCCTCTAACAAAGTTAACCATGTATCTTGCAAATGAGATCAAAACTTGTGCATTTAGTGCATGCAAGTATGTTGTTGTATAAAAAGAGCCCAAAGCCTGATGTGCAGTGACTGAAACAAACAACTTCCCCCTATAATTCTGGCATTTTACAAGGCACTTTGACAGCTGGGTTGGACCAAAGGTAAAGAAACATTTCCACACATTAGTTGCTTGTGACACTCAAATGTCATTCCGGGTCTCAACGACTGAAACAAATTAAAACAAACATGGTAGATGTTGTACTCAATGCCTTGAAGATAGTCAAAACCTGTACCTCTAGTGCAGGAATGTCATTGTATGGGACAAGCTCAAAGCCTGGCATGTAGGGTCCGAAACCTTCATAACTACTGGGGTCAGTGGAGCTGGAGATGGCTGCCATGGTGCGGCCCCAGAAGTTTCCATCTAATCAGCAAGAGTGAAAGAGATGGCACATTCATCACATTCTCAGTTTACATCTTTACATAATATAGGACATTTGAAACCTGTGGTCACCTTATGCTATAACTGTTAAGAGGATTTGTACGCATGCTAATGCTAAGTTTGGTAATCTTAGCGTATTGTAGTATTATAAAGAATCATTGCAGTAATCAAGAGTGTTTTATTTTTTGTTGTAGCCGTATATTTCAAACATCTCAACACAAATTCTAACATTAGTCATGAGTTACATTATGCGTCAAATGTGCAAAAGAAATAGCGCTCCAGCTAGCTTTGCTAAATTCCAAAACAAGTTATTGAGATTTATTAAGGAATAACTATTTTCTGACTACTTGAGTTCCCTGACAAATGGATCCAATAAAGATAAACATCATTTTAGTGCCAATTTTCTTATGACATTCTGTAAGGTGACAAATGGGACAACTGCAAAAATGTGATTAAGTCTTTTATGACATAAGATGGTTTCTCACCTGCAAAAATTATTTTGGCCTTGTTTTTGGGAACCCCCTTTACATTGTAAGCCCACTTGCGGGCAAGTTTGCAGGCAGTCTCACCACCTTCCACACCTAATTTGTGGCAAAAGAAATAAATGTCAACAAATAGACTCTTGATGACCTCTGAAAATGCTTTCATACAATTAGTGCCAGGTGTTTCCCTACAGTACCTGTATTCATGGGTAAGACTTTGTCATAGCCAAACATGTTGGTGATGTACTCCTCATAGGTTCCCAGTACATTGTTGTAAAATGCTCTGGAAGTCAGGGTGAGTTTGGAGGCCTGAGCGTTGAGCGCAGCTATGATCTTTGGGTGGCAGTGGCCCTGGTTTACTGCACTGTAAGCACTCAGGAAGTCATAATACCGGTTGCCCTCCACATCCCACACATAGATGCCTGGAGTAAAGAAGAAAACCAAGTTCTTGGAAAGTGTGGGGGATGATTCATTCATAAGAGATTTGTAACATTTTGAGGAAAATGAACTCACCCTCCCCCCTCTCCAAGGCCACAGGCACGGGGTGGTAGTTGTGCGCTCCATACTTGTCCTCGCGGGCGTAAATTTCCTCTGAGGTGAGTGGACGTTCAACCCTCAGTTTGGAGATGGCGGTGGACGCCGGACGCGTACCAGAGTGGAAGCTGCGACGGAGAACAAGGGCAGTACGGCTCAGGCTGCGGCCGATCTGGAGAATCATTCCTTTCATGGTGCTATGTTGCTATGTCTATATGGTAAAGAACATTTTAGTCAGTATCACTGCCAAAATAGGTCCTTTTCTCCAAGTAACATATACAATATAAATATCAGTCTAACCTTAAAACATTTGAACTTTAAGACTACACTAAACACTGATGCACTTGACATGTTTGCAAGCTGCAACAATTAGTCGATTAATTGATTAGTTCATTGGAAAAAATCGTTTTTGATAATGGCTCAATCGTCATTTTACAAGCAAAAATGCCAAACATTTGCTGGTTTCTTCTCAAATGTGAGAATTTTATGCTTTTGTTAGTCATATGATAGTAAACTGAAATTTTTTTTGGACTGTTGGTCAAAGAAAGCAATACATTTCCTTAGGCTATCGACATTATTACATGCATCTTTCACAATTTTCTTTCACTTTAACAATTCTTCGATTGATCAAGAAAATAACTGGCATACTGATCGAAAATGAAAATAAGTGTTAGTTGCAGCCCTAGTAGTATCCAGTATATTAATATGATACAATATACAAAAGCTAAACCAAAGTAATTGTAACAATGAATTAGTACATGGGAAACTAGTTTGATCACCCATGCACAGGTCACGGCAAACAACAAGATAGTGAAAACAGATGCTTATATCGTTCAATGGGGCATCTTGGCATCTGTAACCAGTCGCACAACTTGGCCTACTTTTTAGACTACTAAAACACCAAAGTGAAGTGTGGTTTTAACTCCCCTCCTGGTTATTTGCTCCTAAACCATCTCCAACGAATCAAGAGCCAAAGAAATTATAGAACCAGCCCTTTTTAATAAACTTGTTAATCCTGTTCCTGTCAAGTATAAAACAAAGAAATGGCCCTCAAAAACAAAAGTTGAGCCTAATAAGCTAATACACTGCTATTCTATAGAGCACATAGGCTTTACAAGTCTGCTGAACAACACTTCTCTTTCACATGAAACACAATAGAGGTAAAATCCTTGCTGGGTGTGGGTTAACAAAAGATAATCCCACAGCAGCACAGCAACTCTAAACTGTAATGATCCAGACTTTTCTATTTGGTCACAATCAAATTATTTTAAGCTCTCCTTCACTGTTATCTAGTACTGTAACATACTAGAATTCACTGCTACTTTCTAAATGTTTAAATATTAATGACTGAGAAGGTGAGCTTCATTATGTCGTGGCACTGAAAGGGTTTTAGATGACACACACCTTGTTTCACTCCTGCTTGCTGGCATTGAGGGTAGGGAAACTGTCTGGGGGTGAGCCAGATATAATTAAGCCAAACCTGTGACTACTGTTGCAGGAGTTTGACCATTAATAATTGTCAATTGTAATTTTAACAAAATTTCCATGAAATCATTTGCAAAATGATGAGAAGTACAGCTGTTTTGAAAAATGAAAATACTTGCTGAATGGTAAAGACAATGTGAATGAGATCTCCAGCACTTGGCTCGGGATAATATATAACCTTGTGCTGTGACGAAATACACACAGCAAACAAACAGCACCTGGACTGGGCTATACCAAGGACCGTGGACCCGTGCCTTTGATTCATGGCACTCAGTTACAAGCTCTTGAGAGATGATAGGTTGCGGGTGAGCTGCCTCCTCGTACCACGACACACCCCCAACAGCTAAATAAAGACCAAAAGTATGAGTTTCTAGCAGATGATACTAAGCATCATCTCCCAGACCATGTTATGTTATAACGTTGTAGCTATAATATTGTATCATGGAACATAACTTGAAGCCCGTTCCAGTTTAAAACTATACAGTAAAACGGTATATTAACTTATATAATATATACATACATATACACACACACATATATACATATATATATACACACACACATATATATATATATATATGGTTCTTGCCCAAAGAGTTTAAACGCCTTTAAGATAAATGCTAACCAGATACAGGTGCTTCGCCTTCTTCAGTTAGTAATACCGCCTAGCTGGCTAACATTAGCACATCCCTGCTGTCTGTTTTTTTTTTGTTTTGTTTTTTACCCATCACTACATTGTCAAGCAAGCGTTTAAGAACAAGAGAGAGGAAACATGAAGGGAAGTCAAACAGTACCAGAAAGAAGTGAAGCGAAGTTAAAAACCCTCTTGAAACACGAATGATGCTTGTCCTGTCCGACGGTTGAAGAGGAATGATATAATGCGACTGAGCGTGAGAAGGGACTGTGGGGCGCCTGAAGGCGCTTTCATGCGTGGCTGCGTCACAGGACACGCCTCCATGCTGCAACTTTTCCGAGGATTGAAGTATGTCACAGTCTTCCTTAAAACTATCATCCGTTATAAATAATCACAGTCATCACGAATTAAACGCCCACCAGGTGTCAGCCACACTTTATTGTTCTGTCATTTGAAATCATTTCATAACTAGTGGTATTTTAAAAAGCGAGCTAAAAATAATGCTGCAGAATGTACTCCCTCTGACTGTAAGCATCATAACCAGGGTCTTGTAAAGAGGCTCTACTACATGTAAATTACACGAGTGCACGACAGGTTGGCTCGCATTACGCGCATGCGCTTTGAGGCTTCCATTTCGTCATGGCTGACACGGGCTGGCCAGGCTGTACGAAGAGTTTGAAAGGTGTCATACTGGACATGTGTGGCGTTTTATATGACAGCGGAGAGGGCGACGGGGTTGCCATTTCTGGTTCGGCTGAAGCTGTGAAAAGGTGAGTGAAGAATGTGTCGATTTCATACACTGTTAGCTACTTCCATGTTCAGCATAACGTTAGCTTACCTGACTGTCAAAGCCTATGGAGTAACCCGGTGCATGCACGTTGGATACTTGCAGTTCCTTGCAAGACTCCCAACGGGTCTGTGTACATGTATGGCAAAAACAATTACTGTATATTTGAACAACGTGAGAGCTGTGTCCATCACACTCTCACTGTGTGTGCTCTGACCATCTGACCCTTGTAAAGGCTCAAGGCGTCTGACCTGCAGCTGCGCTTCTGCACCAATGAGACCCAGGCCACCAGAGAGACGTTTGTAGCCAAGCTCCAACGACTGGGCTTTGACATCTCTGTGTCTGAGGTCTTCTCTCCTGCTCCTGCAGCCATGGCTGTCCTTAAGGAGAGGGGTTTGCGGCCTCACCTGCTGGTGTATGATGGTAATGGTTTAGACTGTCAAGACTTATGGCATTTTGACAGTAAAACCCTTGGTTGTCTTCAGTGTCTGATCCTATACATAGTGCATCTAAAAAATATTTAGTTGGGTGACATTTTTATCCACTTAAACCAGAGTTTTCATGGTACTTCTACTACAGTTAATGGCTGTTAAGGCAACATTTTCATGATCAAGAATCTGTTGACATGTCTACAAACCATTTTGTTCAAATGTCGCATGTAAAATATCTGTGTGACACAGCAAAACTGTAGGCCTACATAAAAAAATCTTTTTTAACATCAATGTAAATTCCTCAGAACTTGTGTTAAAGTATAAGGCTGGAGATATTCTATATTTTTGTTATTGTCCACAAATCCCATGAAAAGACTAAAACAAACAAAGTGTTCGCCTCTCAATACTTTCCTACTTTCATAGCCTGTCTGTGGCACTCAACTCCAAGCCCATTGCTTCCTACTTAAGACTTAAATCTTGGACAACAACTTACAAGTATATAGTTTAACTTAAAAAAAAAAGGTCTGTGCCACAGAGGAATTGACTATATCAGATTGTGGCTATACAGACAATACTTGTTGGTTTTGGTCTTCTCATGGGATTTATTGACAGAAAGAAAAATATAGAATATCAACAGACTTAACCCTAAGAAGTATTAAACTTACTTACTCTTCTGCAGGACTTCTCCCCGAGTTCGACAGTGTTGACAAGACCAACCCAAACTGTGTGGTGATTGGAGATGCAGCTGAACATTTTTCCTACCAGAACCTGAACAAAGCATTCAGGGTCCTTATAGGCCTGGAGAAGCCAGTGCTGTTCTCTCTGGGCCAAGGGTAAGAGGATATCACAAGTCAGTAGCCATTGCTATATTGTTTATTCCAAGTAATTAGCACAACGTGAAATGTAAAATGTCTTCCCAGAACTAAGCGCAATATTTGTGATGTTTCACTCTCTTCACAGGAAGTACTACAAGGAGACAGATGGTTTGAAACTAGATGTCGGGGTTTACATGAAGGCTCTGGAGGTACAATAGGTGCATAATTTCCATTGATGACAGCAGTTCTGCACATGTGGGTATGACAAATTATTATTAACTTTTTGTTCCCTCCAGTATGCCTGTGATTTAAAGGCTGAAGTCATTGGAAAGCCTTCCCCAACATTCTTCCACAGTGTTCTCAATGACATGGGGCTTCAACCTCATGAGGTACGTAACAACAGAGGTTACTCTATGTATCCAGAATACAAGGTAGTACAGGTAAGTGTAATGTTTGTAATGCACCAATGAAGACTCTTAATTCAGTTCTTTGATCTGGGCTAAAATGCTAAATTATTTAGCTTTGCTGTGGGGATTCTTCTATGCTTTGACTCTGTTTTGACCTTTGACTGCAATTCCCTGACTTACTTCCCAGTCCAGTTTTCAACAGGCCAGTTTATATAGAGGATATACACTTTGTCGCCATACTTGGAAGTCGCAGTGGTCACTCCCCTCTGTGTGGCAAACATGCAGCAGTCAGCACCTTCAATTGTGCATTTACATGGGGAAAAAATACACTAAAATGCTTAAGAACTGTTGTGCAATCGACTGCACAAATAGTCTCAGAAGAAATTCAATTTACAGGAATTTACAGGCTGCTGAATGCTAAAGAGAAGCAGCATGACGTTGTGACACCTCCCCTAGGGGGTGTTAACTAACCAAGCACATAGTTTTTGTTTTGTGACTGATATTTTTGCAATTCTCCCCACATACAAACCAGAAAGTTCTTCTTGTGTAGAGGCACAAATATACAGTATATACATATCAGGAAACTCTGTTTCTGGCCACATTTCAACATCCACAGTCTGACTTTCCAGTATGTTGTGCAGATTATTTTCAATTCTAATGGTCTTTACTATTTCAAGATATTTATTTGTTTTCCTCCTGGTTTTGCACCTCACTCATAGCAGCCACCTGTTGATGTGTTTTGCCAGTACGTATATGCCACAGTGGTGAGCTGTTAACATTCCACCTACTTTTGCTGAAGAATAACACCTGAACCACATTCCACATTGAACTGATTACTCCTTAAGCAGCTTCTGATTGTTAGCTTGATATATTTAGCCACTGGCAGCTGGAACAGGAAGACTCTGACACGTAATAGAGACATATTGGAGTCTACACTCTGGAACCCATCACAGAGCAAAGCCAAAACACTTCCTGTTCAGTTGTATTTTCTCTTTTTTTCTCAGCAGGTGTCTGAACGTGTTTAATGTCTATCCCTGGTATCTGCTCGTCTAAATTCATGCCAAGTCTAAAGAATGTGATCAATCACCGCCGTCTCTCTAAGCTTATCTATTTTTGGACCTGACAGTTAGCACTTTATACTACTGGAAAGCTGGGTTCATCTCAGACTAAGCATCACTCTTTTCTCTGGATTTCTTTTCTTTCACTGAGACATGGATATATCCACAGCCTTCTGTTACTCACCCAGGCTTTCACGCAGAGATGATCATGTAGAGTGATTTTTTTCCACCAAAGTGGAAATTCCTTGTTCGTTGAGTCACTCACTTAACAATCAAAATGAAACTGTTCCCTTCCTGCAGACCAGTATCATTCCTTTCATTCCTTCGCCAAACTATTGAGAATATTTCATCTAAACAGAAGTCGTATTCCTGTCAGAAAAACCTGCACGTATCTTACCTATTTAACCAATGTTTAGACTGCTGGAGTAAATGTCTTGGGACCATTTAGTAGTTTATTAGGTTAGGGCTAATTAGTCTTAGGTATTTTATATGTTGTAAATGTTACTGTATAATACATGCACATTTTCAAATTTAGACAGCGTGTTGGTAAACATATTTTAAGTACTATCTGCTTGGTGTCTGGGCCCCTGTTCTCAAGCTGCAGATAGCTTATAGCTTAGCTTTCACATATTTTCATTATGTCTTATATGATTGTACTTATATTATAACTGTGTTGTGAATGAACTAAACTGATACAATCTGGCACACTCAATTTACACTGGTTATTTCCAGGTGTGATCTCTCACCTCACTAACCTCCACACATCCAGTCTTGCAGCTTATCCAGCTGTTGTGTCCTTAAACTCCCTGTTTATTTTCAGTATCCCAGTTTACTATAACTCTGAAAATGTTTTCTTTTCGTGCCCATATTTCTCTCTTCACCCTGTGTGCCACTCTTTAACGTTTTACAGTGTATTTCATGAAATCACATTTTCTCACACTAATAGGCGATGGTGCACACTCATGCTTGTGTAACAACAAGCACCTGGTCAGTGGAGAGGATAGCTGAGAAGTTTTAAAAAAGAAACATGAGGAGAAGCGAGGGCAGGCTGAAATGGACCCGCCAAGTGCTGCTTAGGGAGGAAGCAGAAACAACAGGAGGAGATAACAACTGGCACTTAAAACAATGCAACTACTGTACATCATATGCTGCTGTCACTAACTGATAAAGTTGGTAAACTAGTGCTACCTGTGGAAAGGTAAATGGTAAAGGTAAAATTTTCTTCTCCCTCCTCATTTGCAGGCACTGATGATTGGGGACGATCTGGTGAATGATGTAGGTGGGGCCCAACACTGTGGAATGAAAGGCGTTCAAGTAAGGACTGGCAAGTACAGGTCAGTAATGTCCTGAATGCACAAATGCTCTCAGAGTGAACAATGGTTTCCTTGACACAATCTACCACACCTGAACATGACTCCTTATAGGCCACCGCTTGGCAACAGGTGTCCCTATTGGTTAGTCAGACTATCCTTTAACCATGTCAGTGTGTGTCCTCCTACTGAAATATCCTTGAGTAAGTTACCAGCTTGTTCTCTGGCTTAATCTGTGTTTCTATGCGTGGAGGTAAAAATGAAAAGATTGCTGCTTTACAAGGTATCATAAAATATCACATAACTTATACCGTATATCCATATTTTAAATATTTGTGTTCAGAAAAGGTTTAGCTCCTTTGAAGAAATAAATCTAAATAACAGAAGAAAATATTTCAATGCATTTTTTATACATTTTGAAGCTGGTCTTGCCATATTGTAAAGTCAGAAAATAAAAATCTATTCAACTATTTGCCACGAGGGGGCGGCCTCACACCAGGAATTTGTGAATCAAAGTTTCCTGCATAACGCTCAGGCTTCCTGTGAGCCAACCATCTCATCCTTCAGTCTTCCAGATTTGTTTATTTGTTTGATAATCTGCCGAAAATAGCTTTATTCTGTCCGCATGATGAATGCTAGTCGCCCCCAAGGTCATAGTCTGCAAGGATTTATGATCCTAAATCTTGAGATTACTGGGGCACATTTCATATTGTGTAATAACAGAAACATATGGTTGATTATTTTAGACGATATATGTGGTACTTTTGGCTTGAAGAAAAGAGAAAAGTGACTACTGAGTGAATACTTTAAATTATAAAGTCATACCATAACTGGTGTTTTTAATGGTTTTTCTGTATGTAATACTGCCTTATCCCTATGTTTTATATGTGTGAAAGGGAAGGGGAATCCTGATCATTTACTATTTTTCACTTGCGGTGCTGGTCCTGAAACCTATTTTTTTCACTTTTCTCATTTCAAACATGGCACCAATTACTGTGAAGCCGTAGTGGAACAAGTATTCAGATCCTTTACTTAAAAGTATCACTACGACAATGTAAAAATACTCTATTACAACAAAATATCCAGCATTGAAAATTTCAATGGTACATCATGGAACAGAACAAAATAAAGGCACTACTGTTATTACACCCTCAAACATCTTTCCTATATTGTTACCATTTTGTTTGGCTATAAATCACTGATTAGTCTGAAGAGCACCATGCTTGACCTACTCCACTGCTGCAGGACTGGCATACAGGTCGGGTCATGTGACCAGAGAACGCTGAGTAATCTGCTTGAGCATCAGTCAGCTATAATCCTGTACTTAACACAGTCATTCACTGTAAAACCTGTCCTCTGTCTGTGCAGAGTAATTCTTGTGAATATGACAAATACGTGCAGATTCTCAGC
Organism: Maccullochella peelii; assembly: GCA_002120245.1. Classification (NCBI taxonomy): domain Eukaryota; kingdom Metazoa; phylum Chordata; class Actinopteri; order Centrarchiformes; family Percichthyidae; genus Maccullochella; species Maccullochella peelii. Next base: position 14,471 of record LKNJ01001897.1, read on the forward strand.
GGACTGGGCAGAATCCATCCATTTTATGTGACTTCACAATGTTCTCCCTTTTTGGAGGAGAGAGAGCAACTGGTTAAAATAAATGGGATGTTTCCCACTGAGGTACATATGTGGAATCAGTACAGTATTGTGTTACATGATGTGTTATGTTTCAACTGTGGTGGTCTGGATTTATGGACGGATTGGTGAATGGAGTTCATATGGTATAACACATGCACAAGTTATTACATAAGCAGTTAAATAATGTTTTCAGTACAGTAAAATGAAACTGTAGTGTTGAAGTTATATCGTCAGCTGTCACTTATTGTCAGTTTTTTAGTCTTACGTTTAGTCATATCGCTGCAGAAGATTACAAATTTGTACCAAAACTAAATAGCCTTTTGATATCAGATTCTGGATGAAGAAGCTGTTATGTTTTGAATTTATTTCTGCTTTACCTGCTTTGAATAACTGATGCATTGTGCTTGTGTGTGAGTAGTAACAGAAGACACTTTTTATTCTGAAACCCAGCCAGTAATAGGAAGTAACATTTGTGCATCAAATTAGAATTTATGGCTCTAAAGCGAGCTGCCATTTAATCATTTAACATAGACACCATATAATATCCCAGATAGTTCACCAGACTTATATACATTACTTACATATATATTCTATATACATACTATATACATTCTCTGAGAACAAGAGGAGAAACGGTGACAGTAACAGTGTTTTTGTGGGTTTGTGAGAGAGGAGACGACGTGAGATTTAACATTTCTTAGCCAAACAGGCGCAGTGAACCCAGGCTCACTGGGAGCAGCTATAAACCCTCAGTCAGATCTGTGAAAACACAGCTGTTTCCAAGTCAATCAGATGCTGCGCAGGCCTCAGGCTTGGAGAAGAGACTTCTTCAAATACCCCAGGCCCAGTGACAAGAGAGGAAGGGAAAAAGATACAAATCACAGACAACTCTAATCTTATCGGCTTATTTTAAGAAGCTTTTAACATACATACTGTTACCCAGCAAGGACTGCACAAGACCTGAAATTCTTTAAGCCTAATTTAGATCTGTCACATGCAGAAACTTTTTTCTATGTATTCACTGTCTGCTTTTTTACCTATTAAAACAGATAATTCGAGGTACGTGCTTTACATGCTTTGTAGTGAATTCATCAACCTGTTGGCTACCTGGCTGTGGGTTGCTCCAGGAAGAGAGTTGAAAATGTGCCTTGCCTAGTCCGATGGTACTTAATGTGTGTTCACCTTTATATAATCTGTCTTAATTCTATGTACAATATTTTATGATGTCAAGTTTAAGCTATCTTTTATTCCATCCTCTGTCATCTTACTAAACAAATAACTTTTATTACATATTAGTGACTGCTGCTGTTTTATGTCTGTTTAGCATTTTCGTCCCAACCGTTTATTATTACAGGCCCACTTATTTATTGTTTCTATCTCATGTATTGTAACCTACGGCAGAGGAAGTTTTTAAATGTATGCCTGTGTGTATGAACTGTTCTCGTCATGCGCCTTAGTTTCATTTCCATTTTTATTACACCATGCGCTTTGCTTTGAAGCCAAAGACAAATTTCCACGTGAGTGGACAATGAAGATGTCTATCTTTAGCTAAAAAAAACTAAATTAATGCATGTTATCTTAATCATGTACACAGTTAGAGGGTTTCACATGCAACTGTTCACTGTACTTTTTCATATGATGCACGTGAATGTGCTTGTTATTTTATTGTGATGGCTCCTGCAGATTAAATTCAAGAGTGGAGGCCAAGCGAAGCGATATTACAGTGCCTACCAGTAATGGCTGTTGAGACTATAGGTGTAATATAGGGGGTAATTGTAATAGGGTAGTGTTCTGCTAGCAGTCAACTTTCCCTTGTTCTTAAATAATGAGCGAAAGTTAGTGCACTTCCCTCAGGGGAGCCAGAGAACCCTTTGCTCTTTAATGTAGAACAGGTTTGAAAAGAGGGGCCTACACCAAAAAGTGGTTGGAAATTAGACTGGGAGTATGGAGATCTGACTGCTGATGTTGATCAGCTGCATTGGAACAATCTGCAGACACTGCGCTCTAGTCCAACTCCTGCTCAGCCTTACAGCTCTGTAGTTATGTGTTGAATGGTAGTTGTAACATTAAAGCTGCAAATCAAATCTCAATTCTTAAATGCAGAATTCTATCCATACCACAGGGTACCTAATACCGTTGCATATTGTAAGTCTGTACCGAATGCTTGGTCAGGTTCTTCATCTTGTTTGCTTACCAGTAATCTTCAAACAGATCTTTCCTGATTTTTATTGTTGATCATTTTGAGAAAGCTCTACTGTCTTAGAAGGCTCCTGGACTGCTGTTAGTTGTAACATGTAACACTGATGCATGTGAGCATTTTGAATAGTTAAAAATGAATGAAAACTTGGTATTCAAAATGCATTCATTAATTTTTTTTGCCACTTGGGGGCAGTGGAGCAAGCTGTAAACAACAGTGACATATGACCTCATAAAGTTGATATGTCAAATGTGTTAGCAAACAGTTGCCTGTTTACACATCCAGTGGTCACGGAGCAACATTAGCATTCATTTAGAGTCATGTTTCTAGTATCAGACAATGTAGAATGATACCCAACCCTACACAGAACTGTACTTCTCAGTTTTGATGGTCAAACTGTTATGATACTGGTAGGTCAGTCAGATTACGAGTATGCTGTTCTTGTTTTCTCTGTCCTGTGGCTCACTCTTGAATGTTGTCTTTTTAAATAGCCATCTCCCGCGGTCTGTGGCCTCGACTTGTCCTGTGTTCTTGTTTCTGTTCTCTTATCTTCAAGGAACGGCATCGGCGCAGAACTGGGTAGCTTTGAGGCTTCATGAAAGCAGGTTCACATCATGCTGTTCCTTCATGCACTATTTGTAAACCAGTTTAATTGCTACTGCAAGCTGACACATTCATTTATTTCTGAACCTTTTGGTCTTGGCATGCTGTCTGTCTCGCTGTGTATCGGTGATAATCAAAGAAGCTTGATTTCAGGCTTTTGATTTAAACATACACCCTCAGTATTGGCATTTGTAATTCTGCCAAGGAGAAAACAGTGTAGTGATGTGTCGGTGTTGATAGGTATTTTGAATGAGGGCCAGTTAGATTCCCATTGGAATCTGGCAGAGACTGCACAGCAAACATTTTCACACAGCAGCAACCATCTTCAAAATGGTTTACATTGTGAACCTCTCCCTGTGGCCAACGCTTGACTGCTAACGTGAGTGTTGGGAAACTGTTTTCGAGGCAGGTCAAGCCAGATTAAACGTCTCCAGAGTCACTTAGTCCCTGATGATAGAAACTATGAACCAGTTTGCCGAAACCGCACCCTGGTTCGTGATATCTCTGACTTGAAATTACAAGTCAGTCAGACGTGAAGTTTTTCCCACTCTGGTTGTTGTAATCATGTTCTGAATGATACAATGGGAACGTGGCTTTAGGATGTTAGCCTTCAAATGTCAGCATGATCGTGTTAGCATTCAGCTCAAAGCACAGCTTAGGCACCACCCTCAGGCCAAACTGTAAATCTTACAAACTTGTTCCCACTAGTGGTAAGGATCTAAGAATACTAGAAAAAATGTTTTCTCTCCATTTGTCATCCCGCCAACAATTTCATTTTCTGGGGTATAACGAGCATTACAGCCGCATCGCCCACTACCATGTTTATAGATATTTAGTGTCATTTTTTCATTTTATGGCTGCTTTGAACTGTGTAACATGCAGTATAAATTACAGTGGGTAGCACACACCTTATCAGTGAAGCTGTTATACTCGCACGCACGCACATATGCACACTTGCTGTATTGTGCACTGAATAACATCAGTTAGAAAACACAGGTCTCACCAGATGGTCGGTATGCAAATATTCATAGCTATCACTGTAACTGCTACTCCTGTAATCAGAGTCATTAGAACCAGCCGCTCTGAGACGGATGTGGAACGAGAGTCAAAAGGATGTGGTTTGATGCCATGGTGAAGTCCTCTAATGTGACCTTTTAAGTCTTCTTTATAGACATCTGGCAGTGGTATTGGATGGTACATCTCATATCTGTGTGAGAGGAGGCACTGAAAGCTTTTAACAACTTAAGACGCACTTCCTTCTTAACATCTCCTGGCACCAATAAACTGTAAAATTGTTCCCATCGATCGGGTTCAGGTCAGGTCCAGAGAAATCAGTCGCCCTCCCTCCCAGCATCCCAGACTGAGCTAACTGGAGTGAGTGGCAAATGTGATTAGTGGGGATATCCAGAGCAGATTTCCACCGGTCCCCGTAATGAAGTCATACAAATAAAGCCATTATAAGTGCAGCAAAATAGAAGGCAGGACTGCTCATTAGGAAAGCAAATGGCCCATCAGCCTGAGCAAACAGATTGTAAGAGCGAGGTACAGCTCTCACAGTGTAAAGATCTTTGCTATCAGCTTAATATAATTATCAGGATTTGTGTAATAAATCTTTAATTGTTAGCACAATATTGTGTTAAAGTAGGATATTTTCAAAAGTTTCATTGTATTCTCACTTCTCAAGTGGCCACAAGCTCTAACTTATGTGCCTGGAAACTGTCCATAAATCATTTATCTGGATTTGAATGCCATTCTAGCAAGATGTACTGTACATTATTACAGTACAGTAGGAAATCAAACTACTACACAAGATCTGAACTTATAGCTTATAGCTTATAACTGTGCTCTTGAAATGTATTACTTATTGCTGGTTTGATGTGTGTATTATCTTCTATTCCAGTTTCTGCTTTGTATATTTTTAGTGTTTGTTTTCTTATCTTGTTTGCACTAATACTATTTGCAACTATTTGCATGTAATACATCTGTTTTTATTGTTCTGTGTACACAAGGCGCTTTTGCAAAAGAGAATTAACAATCATCCACCCTGAATAAATATACAGGTTGAATGATTGACTGAGCGAGAGGCTTCGTGGAAAAGTGTGAACATTTCACTGCATTATGTGCATCTACAGAGAGGCGATGCTCCCCGCCCCCTGATATAAACAGCCTATCAGACGTTATACTGAACACGGCACAGCAGACAGTGTTAGGTTTATGGATGGGCTTTGTCCTTTGCAGATCTGTGACACTGAACCTTGGCAGGGCGACTATGCATGGCTGTGGTTGCAGCTTAATCTCCTTTATAAACTGAGCACTGCCCCTGGGATGGCTCTCAGGTACATACTGTATTTCAGCCTAGCTTATCTTTCAGTCCTCCACTGGTGTCCTATAGCCTCAGTGGCTATGATAATGTACATGGTTTCGGGTGTGTGCCCATCAGATAGGGAGTGACAGTCTGTAACGTATGCGACTTAACCATATTCAAGGCCTTGTTTGTATGTATCACCCAGATCATTATGAACTGGATTTAATGTCCAGTCGTGTCTGAGCAGATTATGCTGGGGTTGTACTTTCTCTGTGCTTTTGCTCTGTCTTGACCTTTGAGAACTGTTTTTCTCTATAGACAAGAGTGCAGGCATTTTATAGTGTCTAGTACAACAGCACAATCCCACGCCCTGTCCTGTTACTCTCTGTTAGCACATTAGTTTTGTCTGTGTGGGGAGGAAGTGAAGTTATCTCATTTTACTGTTCTCTGCTAAGGCTGTGGGCTGTGAGCCTAAAAGCTTGTCAACTCGACAGCTACAGTATTTCTGAAAGTGGTATTGAGATCTGTTTGCCTCTGCGTCACTACAGAGACAATTTACTCCAATCCAGTGAATCATACTATGTGCACAATATTGCCTTTGAACTGAAGCAGAATCCGCAGGGGCCCTCTTTTGTGTCCAGGTCCCCTCGGATCATCAGAGGAACTGAAATCAAGAGCATTGTGACCCGCTGGGTTTTGTTTGTTCTGTAGCAAACAGGCAGACTGAATCAGCAGTGTTTGGTTTGTTGCTGTCTCCAAGGTAAAACACTGTAGGCCCAGAGCAACAGAGACTTCATATACAATATGCATGATCATCTATGTACATAAATCCATGTACTCATGTTGTTTTACAAAACTTTATTCGGCAATATACTGTCAGTGTACATATAATGGCAAAACAAGGTATAATGGCAAGAAATTAAAGAATGTTGATAACATTTTACATTATAATAAGTAGTTATAACAATAGTATATAATAAATTGCAGGCTAAAGTGTATTCATCTTTGTTTATCTAATCTCTGAGCATTCTCTTACTGTTCTCTGCATCTCCTTTGTCAGTCAACAGCAGGGAATTTGGAAGGATATTTGCATGGCAAAATAGGAAAATACATGTTGCACAAGGTTTCTATTTCCACTGCTGGATTTCCCTCCTTTTTAACAGATAACACATGAAAACTGGGTTTTGTTGGCTTGTTGGTCTTTCCTGGTTGAATGCAGCTTTCCATTCTTGGCCAGAGGTGGGTGGGATGTTCTTTTCAACACCTTTCGCAGTGCCTCAGGATTGCAGTAATTACATTATTCATTCTTTTAAGTGCATATGAGTGTTAAAAAAGTGTCTCTTAAATTACACTACCATAAACATATAGGGCGAATTACATCAGTTGTGTGTTCAAGGGCAGCATTTACCACTATTCCATACAGTCCTGCTAATTAAATTAGAGTCTAACCTATGTTTTCATCCCATTCCCATGGATTGGAATCGGCAGCTTTGTGGGGAATGTAAACACAATCAATTCTGGGAATGATTTCCTCATCCAGCCAGCACTCTGCTCTTGGCTTGAGACCCAACACTGCTTTTTTTCCCCCTTGTCTCTCTGTTCCTAACATTTACATTCATATTTTGTTGCTTTCAATAGAATATTCCACTGAAAATATGAGATTTGAATATCTAACCTTCACTGCCTGTAGTCTTACTTGCTTGCTCTTGCTCACAGAAGACAGCAGCTGTAATCAGCTTGGATTCACAGCAGTTGCAATGAATTCCAACGGTGGCCAACACAGCATAATCCACTTCTCCACTGATCCATCTATCTATGCTCAGTATATTCCAAACACTCATATTTTTGCCAAAATATGGCTAAACACACCCATATTTAGCCGAAGTACTGCTATGTACACTGCCATATTTAGCGGTTTGTTGCTAGCATGGTTACAGTAGCGGTTAAGGTTTATTGTTTGCAATAAATGTTAGCAAATATAGTTGTGTGCAAAGACAGCTAATTGTGATAGCAATTGAAACTGTTTATTTTACACTATGTTGGCAAAAATATGAGTATTTGGAATATTTGTAGCATACAAATGGACATTGGAGAAACTGTAGTAAGCTGCAATAGTGGTTTAAGAAGTTGGACTTTTCAAAACTTGATTTCATGGGTCACCATTGAAATCCATTGTAACTCCTGAGAACCCAGGTTGCTCAAGGCTGCTGTCATTTGCAATGGAGCAAGCTATGACATAGTATTTGACACTCAAAACATAGGTTTTCAGTGGAGTACCTTTTTAATCTTGTGTTTTGGTAACAGATAAGAGGTCATTTTAGGTCACTATGATCACACATTATCTTGTGATAAATCTGAGAAAAGTACAACAAAGCTAAAATGAGAGTAGAAAGGGTGAAGTGAGACTCATCCTCACCTAAAATCTTGTACTCATTTCTACTCGTATTCATTCAAGCTATGTTTTGAACCTTCTGTTTGGATCAGATAGACATGGGATCAGGACATAACAGGCCACCACAGATTGAGTACAGATTCTAGGTGGATGTGGCAGTAGCTGCACAAAGAGGTTAAAGAGCTTGGTGACACTCCACTGGGTGCCTGAGCCTGGCCTACTATCTCTCACCACCCTGGAGTGACAGCTTCCTCTGCCCACAGGCTCCTCTAAAGCCTGTCGTGCGTTATAAGTCAATGAGATATTAATAATTAACCAGAGCTTTTTTCGCAGTGAGACTAGACTCCCACGGCTAGACAAAGGAGCTGGCCGGGCCTTGGCCACTGAGCCCCTCGATGGTACTTTTCCACTGCTGAGAGAGAGAAAGAGAAAGAAAGAAAGGGAGTGAGAGTGGGAGAGAATCAGAGAGCTAAAGCCCACAGATGGCAGGCTGAAATATAGCACTGGCTCTTAAATACATGAACACAGGCCCTTAGTTGTTTCAATGGGGATCCAATCCCTTTTGCAATTACCAATAGACAGGCTGCTTGGCTGGGGGGACTTGGGCCCTTGCCTGGTTTCTGCTGAAGCCATTTTTCTCTCCTAAAGGTTTGTGTATATGTGTTTGTGTGGCTGCACATGTGTGCTTGCATTTTCGGTACGAGAAACAGGTGACTCAGCAGTCCCTTACCACTAACAAAACACTCCCACACAGTGAAACACAGCCATACTCACACACATTTGAAGGTTCAGCAAGTCATCAGCGACACTGCTAATAATAACATGCTGATGAAAAGAGTGTAGTTAGGTCTGGGTCACGTGGAGCTCTGCATATTGAGCACAACACTGACAGGACAGCGGTGAAATGATGAAGGGAGTTTATTTTTGTAAGAATTTGGCCAAACAAACAGGAAGTGTTCATATCATGTGAAACTGTTTAAAGCTCTGTGTTGACTTTTTAATAGTGAAATAATAACTTTTTTTTTTTTTTTAACCATTGATGTAAGTGACTCCTAGAGGATGTTACGAAAATTTTTGTTTAACGCAAGACCGTTAAGAGTAGTCCAGCATTGTCCTCTTATAACATTGCATGACTCACAATGGACAGTTTAACTGGGATCAAAATCAATGCAGCACAACCAGAGATATTGTCTTTTTTATCCCATGCATTCTTCTTCCTTGTCAAAATCTGGCACCTGCATTACCCACAGTTAATGGTTCAGTCGGAAAATCAGGTGTTTTAAGCTAGTAGTAGGTAATGTAGACTTTTAAAGTGTAAAATTGGTGGAGTTCCCCTTTAAGGATTGCACACTAGTAGGTAGAACACTAATATTGTATTGCCAAAGAGGAAGCATAGTGAGCGCCAGAGATTAAACTTAAACTTTAAACTTGTTCAGTTTTCCATTATAGTGAACATCAAAGAATAACTATACTCAGGCAAATAATCTTGCTTGCCTTGACAGCTAGTGGTAACTACATGCTCTTTCTGAGATGTGATGTTGGGTGTGGTCAGAGGTTCAACAGACTTATACTTTTTAACCTATAGGTCAGTGCAACAATAATTTTCCTCCATAGAGGATCGAACGTGAAGTTACTCTGGACCACACCTGTGATTTTGCATGTTTTAGCATATTTACTACAAACTCTGTGTTCTTTACATAAAAACGAACCATTTTGCAAATCATCGCACTGTGTTTCAGATTGTTTTGTGTATTTTTCCTTCCTTCCAGGCAGCCACTGGCTTTTATTTTTGTCTTGTTTTACATATAAAAACCTATCAGCACACTCTTGAATCGTGCTTGAGTTCCATCTCATCCAATTTTCAATCTGCATTTGTTTTTGTTACGTTGTGGTTAAGGTAATGCAGTGCAGCCTTCTTTTCAAATCAGTCTTCGCATGCACAATATAGAACTCTGACAAAAAAAAGAATAGAGACTTGATGTTCACTGTGATGGATTACACATCTAGAGCAGTGATTCCCAACCAGAGGTCCTCGGACCCCAGGGAGTGCTTCTACATTTTTCTGGGGGTATCTGGAACACTAATATAATTAATTCAACTATGCTCAACTCTGACTTGATTTAAAGACATATCCACATATTTTTGTTAAAGAGCTGATCTTCAGTAAATTTGCAATAACCAGTAAGCCACCCATCACCCTGAGTCAGTTGTAACACACTAACATGTTATGCAATTGAGAGTGCGTAAAAACGAGTTAGCAAGTGAGCAGAGAAGTTGAAATAGTTAGCTGAAACTATAGCAACCTAGACATTAATAAATAAATTCTATGAAAAAAATGACTGTGACAATATCCCCAATTGATAGTGTGAAATAACATCCGGTTTATGATATACCCATTCATAAGAACATATTTGGAACATGACGGGTGTTGCAGATGAAGGGGAACTTCTACTGCTCGTCTGATAAGGCTGTTGAGATCTGATGGGAACCACTGATCAAGAGGATGTCTCTACTTGAATTTCTTATATGGAAATGAATGGAAATCAATGGCTGCTTGAAAAGTAAAACAAATACTTCAGAAAATCTAATACTATAGAGCACACTCACAAACATTACTCGTACTCGCAAGAGGTTTTCAGAGAGCTACAGGATGGAAAAAATCAAGTGGCTCTTCATGCTGCAACCAGGGAATCCCCTTTGTCTCTTGCTCGATTGGAAAGAACCGTTAATCTGTGTAAAGTTTGAAAGCCATACCGCAGCTGTTTGCTGATCATGACTCAACATTATACAGCCTTTTGTACAGTGAGGTGATAACGGCTGCTGCATGGCCACAAACTCGGCAGAGGATGTGAAGGCTGCAGCTTAGCATCTGTCGTTTCTGTTGCCATAACTTGCACATAACATGGTGGTTTCCCCAGTTCAGTTGGGCTGTTTTTCATAAGAGGTTGCAGCTGTATTATTTCAAGGGAGTTATCTGTGTCTTGTTGTGGTTCTGTAAATATCAGGTAAAAGAGGAAAGAGAGAGGAAAAGTGAAGCTCAAGTGGATGATGATAAAACCAGGCTGGGGAGTCTCAACTGGCAGGAGTCGTCTTCTTTTTCTCTTCCACAATTTTTTGAGTATCCTCATACGCCATCAATCTTTCCCATGACCTTTTATTTATAAGAGAGCCAGTCAAACTGTGATCACATTCACACCCTCAAGGCCAAGACCACTGCAACATCACAGAGCAGCATAAAACACACGCATTTACAAAACCTCCTCTTCTCCGCAGGGTGAGGGAAGAAAGCTTTGTTTTGTGTTAGTATCTTATGTCACCCACAAGGCTTGGCTGAACATAAAGGCTTTAGTTATCATCAGGTTGTGTTCTCCTCCGGGTTATGGTTATATAGTCTGCTTTAGTGTGAGAAAGGGCAGTGTTTTGGCTGATGGTGCATTCACTAATCTGGTATGGGAAACACACTTCTACACAATGAACTGGTTTAAGTGTTTTTCCATCTCTCGCTGGCAGGCTGACTTTTTTCCTCTCAGCGTTGTCATAGCTCTCGTAAATGTGATTGCTCACCGCAAAGGCAGGTGACGGCACACATTACAAAATAGTTAGGGTGTTACTTTTTATTTATTTGGGGCAGAGGATTTTACACAGAGGAAATAACATAATGAAAACGTACAACCTAAAAAAATCATAAATGAATGTGTTTTCAACTTTAAAATAAATATTAAGTTGCATGCGCACTTTGTCCCTGTTGGTTAGCTTCCACTTTTTTATCCCTGTTCGTCTTTTTTGATGTAGTTTGTCAGTGTTAAAATATACTTTTTCTTTTATTTTAACCAACGCACCAGCAATTTGAGGTGATTTGGCCTCTTCTGTCGCTTATTACTTTAAAACGTCACAGACCTCTTTCATCGCTAACAAATGCTAACTTCAGTCTAATAGGGACCATCTTTGTAGCAGTGTTTGTAATTTTAAGTTACTTTAGAGCTTAATTCATATCCATAAGGAGTCTACAGTGTTTTGTCAACACCAAGTACATGACTTACAATGTCAGCAACAGGCAAAGTTATTTCAAAGCTTTAAAGTTTCCTAAAAACAAAATGTGTGAGTGAGCATCATGTACTGTTGGCTCAGGTTGAACTTTTTATCTCTGCCCTCATGTCTGCATTATCTGCTCCATCTGCACCATGTCAAGCGAAAGGCATACTCAGCAAAGGTGAAGGGGTTAAGAGAGAAGTGTAAATCGAAATCAGGCGTGTGTGACAGTTTTGCTTCCTTCTTTCCACACGTGTGTGTCTTTGTTGATGTGCTAGTGTGTTAAGCATTAACCAATGGGAAGGTTGTTATGCCTTTCACCACACGGTCAGCTACCTTGGCAGCCCCCCTTTGTTTTATTTTTGCGTCATACCTCATCTCGCTCTGTCTTTGACGCACAGCTACTCACAGTACACACAAGTACTCAATGTATGAGTCATTCGTATCCACTTTAATTTCATGGAGGCACGGCCTGTCCTTATAAAAATGTATCTCTGTGTTTTATAGAGCTGAGTATCATGTTATATTTCTATCCATATGACACTGTAAGCCACTATAATCTTATATTGCCTGAGAAGCATATACACGATACCCATGTTTTTGTGTCCAGCTTGCACGACTATTTAATCCACTGTCATGTCATAGCTGTTGCGGAGGATTAGAGGTGTACAATACCTGTTTTTAAAGCACATGGAATAATGATTCATATTACTTGTTGACTGATAATGATAGGTGATTTGTTGTTTGAAAAGAGAAGGCTTTAGTTTTAGGGTCCTATGAAAACTTACAAGAATCAACCAGTCATTTAAAATACACATCCAGCCGTGAATGTTTAACAAATTAAAACAGTGTTAAAACAGAATCCAAGTTTAGGGCTCCATCTAATGATTATTCTCATCCGCGTTTGATCTGTTGTTCATTTTTTTTTTTTTTTTTTTCAACTAATCGATTAATTTAGTGTATAAAATGGGAAAACATAGTGGAAAAGGCCCATTGCCAGATCCCAAGGTGACGTCTTCAAATTGTTTGTTTTGTCTGATCAGCAGTCTAAATCCCAAATATATAAAATTTTCAATGTTTTAAGACGGAAAAAAGCATTCACATTCTAAAAGCTAGAACCAGAGGATGTTTGGCATTTTGGTTGATAATCGATTCATTCTTCAAGTAATTTATCAAAATCCTTGTCGATTCATTTTTTTTGTCAAATGGCAAATCCATGAATAAAGCTAAATCCATCCAAGATTCAGCTTCTCTAGTTCTTTGCCCATTCGCCACAAAGTTTGTGATAATTTACTCAATTTCTGGTGAAGTTTTTTGGTCTTTCAGCTTGGTGGCAGCTGTGTTGAACTAAATTCTTGGCTGTTTCTCACCTCCTACCTCATAACTGACCTCATCTCTGCGTGAAGTACTGTGCAGTGTCCGTCAGGCTCAGGGACCAAACCTATCTCTTCACGTGTATTAATATTGCACTGACCTGAAGGACACGCAGTGAGCCGCAGATTACATCATCGGTAACATTAGCTGCATTGTGCTGAATTTTGCATGGTCACATTGACCTGGTTACTCCTTCATTATTCATGGCAATGGGAGGAAAGCAGCAAAATGAATACACACACACACACACATGCATGCATGCATATCTGAAAGGCTGAGGCCATAGGAGATTTAAAGGAGCATCAGGTTGGAGAGACAGTGTGGTCGATGCTGTTGGCTTCACTGCTTGAAACATAAGAGCCATGTGACTAACTTGCTTGTGTGTCCGTGCCTGTATGTGCGTGTGTGAACTCAATCAGTCCTCGGGCAGAAAAGGGTGTGGGAGTAATCCAGCACAGGAGACATAACACCCGGACCATTAGTGAACCAGCTCACATAACCCAAGTACTGGTGGCTGACAGACATACGTAAACACATGGCACCGCTTCTCCGTATTCACCACAGCTTCAGTATTCAACACCTCTCTTCAACCCACCAGCCTCTTCTTTCTGCCGCTACACTTGGGCGGCTCACAAATATTTGTCATGGTCCTCTGCAAAGTCTCAGAGGGCAGGATTAATGGCAGTGTGTGCCTCACACCCAGGGCCAGACAAAGCCTCCCCATCTGGAGCTCCAACCCGTGACTGGGGGAACAGAGGCAGCACACAGAGCCTGGTCAAGACAGCCCGGGGAGGGGGGGATCTATAGGCACCACTTCATAAATGAGCAGGAGTCCTGGGCAGTCCTGCAAATGAATAAAGGGGGCGTCTCTGCCTTTTGATGTGATGGGGAGGAAAAGGGTCCTGCATGCCGGCCTGGGCCTGGTGCCACGCCAAATGGATCACATTTCCCCTACCAGCTGATTAAACAGCCATATCTGCATCCTTCACTGGGCCCTGAGCCAAACAATGGCAGCAGCCAGGGGGAGATAGGTAAGGCTGGCCCATGCCTCCTACAGATTTTCCACTATTTAGGAAACCAGGTTGAGACAAAATTATGATGACGGTCTTGGTCAGTAGTTTCAAATGTTCACTTGATATTATGTAATTGTAAACTGTATACATTATCTGTATTCATCATACTGTAAACATTTTCAATCTCATAACGCATCCCCAATAAATAGACGTAATAATAGTACTCATGATGAAGCGATGTCTGCAGACTATCCCTCGTCTGTTGTATGTCTATGAGCCATGAGCAGTTAAAGTAAAGGGCAATTTTTTTCCCTGTCAGATCATTTGAATGATTTTAAGAAGCCTGAAGAGGTAAAACTATACAGTATTTGACAAGGAACAAGACGAAGAGTGTACAGCCATGCTGCCAGCCAGGCTCTGTGAGGCTGTACTAATGCACAGCAGTGCTGTTAAATGCTAGCACCAGCACGCTAACATGCACACAATGACAAAGCTAACATGCTAATATTTAGCCAGTATAAAGTTTACCATGTTCACCATCTTAGTTTAGCATGCTAACATTTGTTAAAGAGAGGCTGATGGGAATGGCATTAGTTTCACCTGATGATGGCACAACATGGGATCACCAAAGTTACTACAATTCATCCTGAGGGGTACATGAATGTCTGTATCAAATATCATGGCAATAATATCCAAAGGTTTTCGAGACATTTCACTCAAAACTTCCTGGTGGAACTAGAGGAAAACTCAGGAATCACCAAAGTCATTAGGAGACATTATCTGGGAACCATGAAAAAATATGTCAATTCAGTAGTTGTTGAGATATTTGAGTCTGGACCAAAGTGGTGGGCCGACTGACAGACCAACATTGCCGTCCCTAGAGCCATTAGCATGGCAAGTGTCTTCTGAAGAAATATGGTTTTCTTCTTTTTCTCTTTCAACCTTTTAGATTAACAGTATCTTGCAACTGCATCCTTTCTGGGTCCCTCACCCAGGTGGGAAACCACTGGCCTAAGTCACCAAATTATTTTCTTGTTTTTTTTCTTAAGAAATTTGGTATTTTTGGAATTAGCAGTTCTCAGTAAAGTCCCCAGTTGGTCTGTTTTAGTTGCCTTCAGATATATTAGAAAGGTCTGGAACACTGTGTGACAGCTGGTGATAGAGACAAAAAACATGCACTGCCCTGCAGGGGCTTTTGGCAAGCAGCTGTACAGACACCTTTAAGTATGAAGATATCAAAAACACAGCAGAAAACCTTGATTTTTAATACACTGCTGTTGGTCATAAGTGCTGCTCTTATGATCATTCTGAGAAGACACAGACCCTATTTATTACCAAAACCTTCCCCTCAAGCTTAAACAAGACAGCCTGTAGAGTAATTCGGCTTGTTCAAGGTTTGCCTTTCCTGAATCTTCTTAGACCATCATGTCTTGCTCTGTTCCAGTTTATACATTCAGTATTGTTAATGTGGCTGATAGCATCAAACTGCTAGTCCTCTTGTTTACTGATCCTTGTGTGGTGCCTGTTTGTTCCAGTGCAGCGTGTCCTTAAGCATGTGCTTTTGCTTCTCCTCCCCCAGGCCCAGTGACGAGAGGCATCCAACGGTGACGGCTGACAGCACGGTGGACAACCTGGCCCAGGCTGTGGACATGATCCTCGATCAGAGGCACTGAGTACAAGGCAGTGGGTGCTGGGCACTCTCCACTTACTGTGACCCTGGGTGCTACTGGCTGGTAGCCAGCAGTTTTTTCATATTTTAACAGCTCTAAGTGTTGATTCCAGTGGGAAGGGTGTACTTCATTGAGCTAATTCAAGTAACATGTCAAAGCAGTACAAAACTAAAATACCCTCCAAATACTGTATATCCTGTAACTGTCAAATATGGGAAACACCCACCCATCTGGTGCTCCACATAGTGTAAAACAAACTAGAATGGAATTTGCAGAGCTACGGTATTACCCAGGTCTACAAGAAGATGGTCTTGAACACTTTAGAGCTGCACTGTGCATTTGTCAGTGCATGATTGGCATAGATAAGGTTTGTAGTCAAAGCGGAAATGCACAATTGGAATGTATCTGTAGTGCATTTTAACACATGAATTCATGTAAGTAGCCTGTTATATGTAGATAACATTGTTGTCGGTCACTCCCTTTACACAAAACATGCACAGCCTTATTAAAACAGCAGGGAGGTGTCAGTAATGCAAGTATGATATAAATAAAGCTATTTTACTAGTCTGTGAGCTGTTGAAAACATTTACCCTAAGCCATTGTCACAGAAGTTTTATTTTTTATTTTTTATTTATTTATTTTTTTCTAAAGGGCTCAAGGTCTCAAAGCATTGGGGAAAATGTAGCCTTGGCTCTGGTTTGAACTGGAATTTATATCGGAGCGGCTTTTGTTTTACAAATACAAATCGCTGGAAATGGGAAGTGAGCTGATCTCAGGGATGATTAATGCAGAACTCAGCCGAGTGTGATGAATTACGCTGGTGCTTGAGCTCATGTTTCCCCCCTCTGTAAACAAAAATGAAATGAGCTCTCCATCATCAGAGTATCACCAAGAATCACAAATCTACAACTGTTTATCTTTATTTGCTTGACAGTAAGCCACATCTGCTGGGGACGGGGCAATGATGGGGCAATCTGCTGGGGATTGCCCCGTCATTGTTACATTGTTAATTGCCACTCATTAGACGTAGTGCATTCACTACAGTATCTACAGTGAGGTTAACTACAATGATGAGGGGGGCGGGATTGGTTATTGGGCTTCAGTGTGCCAGCTGGATCATTGAGGCCTCTGGAAGTGGGGCGTAAAAACAAACGATCCTCCATCGCTGCCCCCAAGGTTTCAGTGCACCAAATAGATTGAACAAGAACAAAAGCCCATTGCCAAGTGATTCACTGAGGTCTTTCTGGTTCACTTCACCATTAGCTGACACAAGTTTGAACGTTATTGGGCAATTATAGGTAATGAAATGCTACGAAGGATTATTAAACTGTGTCTGAGCTGGTTGTACCACTCCTATTTCTGATTGGGAAATAAATATTAATGTACACGGCAAAGTACTAGCAGCTGGTAACCAGTTTTCCAACAGCTTACACATTGTTTGACTCAGTGTTTTATCCATTATGTTACTGCCTGTTGGCCTTGTATGGAACTGTTAAACATGTATTTGACTACTCTCGAATGAATTCACTTGGCTATAATAAGTAGGTTCTTTTTTTCCAGTTCATGGAAGTGCAGTTATTCTGAGGGATGTAGGCCACCGTTTTCTATAGCTCCTCTTGGCGGGTACATCATCACTAAGGTGTTGAAACACACACATGGCCCAGAGCTAGCTGGCTGATAACCACACCTCTCCAGCTGGCCCGAGGTCATCCACCCGTTTCACACAAGTTACAAATTAGCAGCAGTTTGCCTCTGCGGGCTGCCATGATAGGTAAACAGTGATATTCCTGCTGGAGCGCAGCACATTGATTCCCTCACTGTGACCGCAGACTGTGAAGCAAGATTACGTTTCAAATAATAGAGATGACCTAATTTCAGGAGACATGTCTGGGCATGTATGACCTCACTGACACAGGACAGTATCGACAGACTTAGTACACTGTCAAATCCTTGACTGACTGAAGCTGAAGTTGTAGTGATTTTTCAGTTGGAGGTTATCGGCACATCGGTTTGTCATCTTTGGACTTCACATCTGAATTTTGTTCAGTGTTGTTTTCTCACTGTACTACATGGCCGCAGTTAGACTCACTGTTGACATGCATTAAGTGTACTTACTCTCAAGTATACACGGTTAGTCCTGAAGTGATTAGGCACTTATTTGCTTCAATCAACAGAAAATGATTATTTTATTATATTAAACAATTCTATTTCATTGATTAATTGTTTTAAGTAATTTATCAAATAAAATTATTTGTAGGTTCCTGCTTCTCTAATGTGAAAAATTGCAGCTTTTACATATAAACTGTGATAGCAACACACGAAAAGCACAAAAAGTCTCAATACTCCGGCCTCAGTCATGGCTTTAGGGACTGAGTTGGTCCACTTCTTTGGTCTATTGGATGGATTGCAGTGAAATTGTTTACAGACGATCATGGTCCCCAGAGGATAAATTCTAATGACTTTGAGGATCCTTTGACTTTTCTTCTAGCACCATCATCAGGTAAAGAATTTCAATTGGTCCAGTACTTTGGTTTTACCAAATACATGCAAAACTAATGACATTCCCATTCGCCTCAGCTGTACTTTGTGTACTGTGTTTTGTACAAATGTTAGCATGCTAATATGCTAAACTAAGAAGGTGGGCATGGTAAATATACTAACATCAGCATGTTAGAATTGTCGGTGCGAGCATGTTACATTTGCACCACTGTGCCTCACAAAGCAGCTTGCAACTGGTTTTCAGACAAAATAAGCAACTGGAAGACGACACCTTGGGCTTTGGGAACTTGAAACTTTCATTCATCCTTATTTTTCTGACATTTTAAGACTACTCCATTAATTACAGTCAACTAATCCATTTTCCAAACTAGCCATTTTTCTTGCAAATGTCATTCCCACAAGTTCTACTTGATTCATGGCACACTTCAGCTAGATGTTTATCTTCAAATATTGATTTCTGCAGTCATACCAGAACATGATTATGACTGTCTTCAAGAGTACCTCCACCCTTACCTCCCTCCTCTCCTTATACAACCTCAGGTTGTTAAGCTCATGATCTCATTTTCATCTTATGTTGACTGACACTTCAGGCCCAACACAAAGCCCTGTAGAATGTGCCATGTGAGGAGACAGACACATGCTACATGAAGAAGAGAATGTGGCTCTCTGTTAAATGTGTCCTGCCCAATCTCCAGCATCCAGTGCTAACATTCTCCTGGGGGGGGGCTCATTTACACAAAGTTTGCGTTTGTAACCAAATCCAACAAAGTTGTGATTTAAAAAATGTTTTGTGTGTGTGTGTCATTGGCAAGATTAGTGACTTCCATTGACTCTTTTTTTCTAATATATGAAAATTGAAACAAATTAATTTTTTAATCCTGTTTGTTGGAATGATTATGAAATTAAATCTAAAATAAAGTCAGACATTTTTAGAAATGAGGCCCCCCTGAGATCGTTCCACATCTTTGCAGAGTGTACACACACTGCTGCAGTGTGTCTCAGCCAACATTTATATATGTTTTTATGTCATCTGTTTGGTTTGGCTCCTCTTACATGGCATGCACACTGCTGCTCTTGTAGCGCACCTGCATTTAGCCACCTTAACAGCTACCAGCTGTGTGTTACCTTGAGCTCTCATCTCCACTCATTTGGCTCTTCCTGTTTGACAGGAAACAGCGGGTCAGCTGACCAGACAACGGTGCACACCTGCAGCCCCAAATGCACCGTTATCCATGGAAACATGCACTTGTTTTGACAGCAGTCGGTTATTTGTCCCCTCCCTTCTGTGCATGGAACACTGGTCCATGTGAAGGCCTCTTGCTCTTACTTGCCAAGCCACATGGTTTCCCCACATTTCATCACTCTCCTTCCCTTGTGGGCAGCCGTGCCAACAGCGCCGGTTGGCATGGGAGGGCTCTGAAACTTCAGAAGTCGTCGGGTTTGGAGCGGAGGACTCAATTTCCTCCCTCTCCTCACTGCCCCCGACCCCACCCCATTCCTCCCTCAGAGTCTTTGCAAGCAATCTGAGATGTGTCTCCGTTCACACACAGAGCAGTCTGTACTCTGCCAGCATGGTCACAGCCGTCACAGGACCCTCCAGGGACACGACCCCTGCTCAACTGCCCACTAAAGCCTCAGAGGCCTGGCTCCGTAGACATTAAGCATGACCCTGTGATGTCATACCCAAGTGTGTGCGTATGTATAATCCAGGCGAAAGGGTGGTCGTATGTCACCATGCAGTGTAAACTAACTGTCCTGGTCTGCAAAAGGTCTGAAGGCTTACAGCTGAATTTTAAAGCTGTCTGTCTCTGCTGGGGCTCTCTCCTGTGAAGGTGTCCAGTTACCTTTTGTAAAAGCCAAAGCTTTCAGTTTGAGTGCTCACACCTTTAGATCCTACAATCCTCTTGCTGCCTAAATCTCTTGGTTTAAACTCAACAGCTATTTGACTTTAGAAGGCTTCTATGACCTTGAATCATCTCATCTCATTAACCATCACTGTTGCTGATGGTTTGTGGTTTGGTCTTGCATGAATCCAACCAAGTGTGGTGGTGAGAGTCAGCACATCAACCACCTCCAAATGCAATAGCTTAATGATTCAGTGAGTATGTACAGAAAAGGTTTTTGTTCAGAACTCCTCGTGTTGTAATGAGAAAAGCTTCAGACAACACTTGCTCAACTGGAAATGTTTTGTGGTCGGGTGCTACTGCTAAATAGTTTTTCACCTCGACCACATTTGAGCTGCCGAGCGGAGGGTAGGCACCAAACCCAAGAACTAACGCCAACATTCAGTTTCATGTTCGAATTGGTTTATTAGAAAAGTTTCACTATTGAAAAATTTGCTTTGTTTTTGGGGTTGATCTTTTTTTTCTTTTTTTTTTTGGTATAATGGAAAATCTCTCAAACATTTTGCGAGAATGTTTTAAATAAAATGTGGGTACTTGGTAAAGACCAATAATAATAGTGTTAGTAATAGTGTTAATAGTGATGTGAATCATCATTAGCCTAGGTAAGACTGCATAACCCCACCACCCTGTTGTGTCAGTGCTGGTGGGAGGTTGTGGATGAGTGTAGTGCACATCGGCACGGCACGCCCCTCCTGTTGTACTCCTATCTTCTCTCAGAACACAGCCTCCTTTCACTTCTGTCACTCCACTGATTAAAGGCCGGGGGCCCTCAGTGTGTCAGTTTGCCAAACAGCACGTTTACAAGGGTTCTGTTTACCCATTTCTTTCTCGACTCATTACCCGAAAAGGGCTTAACCAGTGAAAAGCAGTGGCTTGCCTGTACCACAGGCGGCTCTGTGACGGTGTAAATATGACCTCTCTATGCAAGCATACGGATCCTCATGCAACAGCATAGTAATCAAGCCCATTACAAGAGTACGCATTGGCCTTGTAGGCAACTTTAATCCCACAGTTATGCTTTGTGTGGTATTTGAGCCTGGAGTATAGCATGTCAGGCAATCTTCAAATTACTCAGCCGGTCTTTAATGATGCGACTTTCTTCCCTCTGTGGCACTTTACGCTTTCAGGGAATGCTAAGCATCGTCGCAAGTCTGAACAAACATGCAGAAGTGGTATGCAATCGTACTGGAGCAGTAAATCAAAAAGTTAACGACAGTATAATTCTGGAGGTTTGCACAGGCACCAGGGTTGGGGAGGGGAAGCAGACAAACGGAGCGGCAGCAGCAGCAGCCCTGACACATGGCCCACATTCACAGCCGCCTCCCACGTCACTGTGCTCCTCAGAGAAAAAGCCCCTTTTGTTTCCTAGCGCAGGGAAGGGAGGGAGGTCTCTGGGGTGAACCGCCGCTCAGCTCCACCACTCCACTCGCCATTAAAAAAAAAAAGAAAGAAAAAAGAAAAACAGTGCCCGGACTTCCCACCCCTGCCCAGTGTCCTCCCTACTCACTCCCCGCTTCAGCACACAAACACAGGCTCATCAGTAGTACCACTACCACGGTTGTGATCGTCTCTTCCTGCTACTTAATTGGGTCAGTCTGCATTGTTGCATTAAAGACATCTCCAACAATGACCTTGCTGTTAATGCATGTTCTCTGCTAATAGCGATAGTGGAAGAATTCTCTCTTTCAGATGCTTTACTTAAAATACAAGTAGCAATACCACAGTGTAGCCATTCCACAGTTAAGTTCTGCATTAAAAAAAAAAAAACTTTAGTAAAAGTATGCACGTTTCATCAGCAAGAGGTACTTAAAAATATCAAAAGTAAAAGTACTTATGCAGAATTTCCCCTGTCAGTATTATTATTAGATTGTATTACATTTTTAGGTTATTATTAAAGATGCATTAACATGTAAGCACGTGTTTGTTAGTTTAATCTACTATAGTATACATAAGCTAATTATAGATTTTGGAGTAAAACAATATTTGTAGCATAATATTGAAGTACTCAAGTAAAGTAGAAATACCTCAAAGTTAAAAAAGTACAGTACTTGATTAATTCCTTTATACTCAGTACATCACATTATATTCAGCCACTAGCTAATACAGGCATTCGCCAAAATGTGTTCAGACAGAATGCAAAGCCTTATGGTTTTCATAGAAATTTGCATCTATTCACGCCCCACTCGCATCTTTCGTTGGACTTTATATGCAACTGCGCTGCATCCAACCTTTGTTTCATATTCTGTTCAGTCTGAACACGTGTTAAGACATAGTCCAGAGTTGGCATCCCAAATTGTGAGAGTAAAGTCGCTGAAATAATGTAACTACAAATGACACATTTAAAACTGTGTTTATTTGTATAGAAATAAAGTTTTTACATAACTTTGTAGTTACAAATCGTAAAAAGAAAGAATATTAACGCTATTAGCATCACAAAGTTTATCTCAAACAAATGGGAGCATAGATCTCAGAGAGAAGCCTGATGTTATACTGTGTGAAATGTTAAGCTCTTCAATATACTTTGTGTGTGCAGCCTGTTGCTCAGTAAGAGTGAAAGGGGCTTTACTAACAGTAGCTCTCGAAGTAGTCTCCATTTCTGTCCATCATGTACCCATGTACAATTGAAGAAGGTCAGAGGAACGGACACTTGTTCTAGTGCAGAGAATTTATACAAACCCGCTGTGAATTCTCTCCAAATGTAGTACAATGAAGGTAATCAGGGTTACAGAGAAATGTTAAAGACCCCAGTCTCTGAGCCAACATTAATAGATCAGTTTTATATTCATCAGTTCTATTATCTCCACCCGAATCCGTCCTCCCCGACTTCCTTGTTCTCCTGAGACACAGTTGAGATACCGCACAGTGGGGGAGTAGCTTCTGACTGCACAAAGTCCCCAAAAGCTCCTGCTCAATCTCTCCTTGAGGGGAAAAAAACACAAGTGCTGGAACGCTCACTGCATTTGCTTTCCACTTGCTTTGTCCTTAAGACTATCAGTACTGTTTACTGCACCACCTGGTGATAAACTTTCAGTCCCCTAAATTAGCTTCCCCTGAGAGGAAGACAGCTCAGTTCCTCTCAATTTGCTCAATGTCAAGCTCGCCTCCAAGCTGATACACGTCTTTCCTCATGCTACACAGCCCCGCCCACAGAGGCTCATTGTCCTTCCCATTGGTCATCCCTGGCGTCACGTCGCCGCAGTCTGTGGAGTTCCATTCCGCCTCCTCGATGGTGGGGTCTGACGACACATTCCTGGCGATCTCGCTCTCTTTGGTCCGAGGCTGAACGTCCTCCAAGCCACGTTCGTTTGCAGATGAGTCGTCAGTGTCGCACTGAGCGGTGCTCCTGAGAGTAGGCAGGGCCTGGCTGGACTCGCAGCTGTCTTCGCCAGTGATTCCAGGGCAGCTAAGGCTGTGGAAATTCCGAAGTTTCTGTGGAAGGACAGAAAGGTCATTATTTTAGAAGCATAACATTTATGTTTTCAAGGAAACAAGCATACACTTAAACAAATATGTCCATAGTCTCCATGGTGATGTGAGGAATGGTATGGAGGAAATCAAAAACATGTCCTTCATCTTGACCATGACCCATGTCCTAACTAGGGTACAAAAAAACACTAAAGGCATACAGCAATCTTATGAAAACAATCCCTCTACTGTACTTATACAGTATGTGGGTGAGTCAGTGAGGTCAGAGCTGGACACTGGGCAACAACCACTATAATATAAAAAAGTAACAAGATTTGAAGGGTATAAATTTAGCCTGCATTACATACTGGAGCAACTGGTATTTGGATAAGTCCGGCTATGCGATCTGAGGTCCAACAGGAACCCAGGCAGCAAGTGGCCAGATACCCAGAGGGCAGACATCACTCATGTCAGCCTTTTGACTCTGCTGGCCTTTCACTGGCACTGCACAATGAACACATACATCTGGGAAACCTAGAAACTTCCTTAGGCAACTCCACATGTGCCAACACTGCTGCAGGCAAGTCCTGTGACAGCTGTGCACACTGGAGTGAGAGGCTTTATGACAGAGGCTTATCCAATCTGTACAGCTAATGTGGAGAAGGCAGGACAGCTGCCTCATGCCTGAACACTGCGGTGTTAGGACACAGGAGAATAGGGCCTCTGTGAAACCTCCTGTCACTTGTGTGCTTATGTAATAAACAAGCATGGGACTGTTGGGGATGCAGCTCACAGCCAAGTGTGTGAACTACAGCAGCAACTAATTGATAGATTAAAGATGAATCTATACTTTTATGATTCAATAAGCTGCTTTGTTTATAAAATGTCAGAAAATAAGGACAAATGCCCACAAAGTGTCATCTTCTACCTGCTACGCAGAAAGGTGCTACAAATACAATAGAAAAGAGTAGTAATAATGATTATTTCCACTACTGATTAATGTATTGATAGTTTAACGACAGCCATGCTAGTGGCTCTGTGAGGCTGTACTTGGATACAGTGGTGCTTTGTTTTAAATGCTAACATTGGCATGCTAATGTGCTGAGCAGGCAGGCATCTTAGTTTAATGTGTTTGTGTGCTAAGATAAATAAAAGTACAGCTGAGGCTGATGAGAATGTCATTAGTTTATTGTCATTAACTTAATTATTGGACAAATTAGTATTTTGAGCTGATTATGGTGCTAGAGGAAATGTCAGGGGATCACCAAAGTCATTAGGGTCCATCATCCGGGACCCATGAATGTCTGTACAAAATTTAGTGCTAATCCAGCTGTTGAGATATTTCAGTCAGACTAACAGTGGTATTTCAGTAATGGACTAACTAACCAGAATTGCCCTTCATAGAGCTTCTATTACTAAAAATGCTAAATTATTTATTTGTCGTCACAATAATATTCACATATTCCGGATTTATTACCCATTAAAGGCTCAGATCAGTGAATATGGAGACCAAAGTGGTTAGAGCTCTGAATAAGTTAGAGAAGAAAAGGTGAAATGTAAAGTTGATCTACATCTTCCAGCAGCAGTGTGAAGGGTCTCTGCGCCGGGCCGCAGTAGATCAAACGGGGCCCTGCTGTTTTTCTTGGCGCTGGTCAAGCGGGTGCATTTGTCAGCACCAGGCCAGTGTCACATTGCTGCCTTCTGCATTAGCACTTCAGTCTCAATTATCAGACTTTTGGCCCAGATCATGGGACCAAACAGATAAGTCTATAACGGTGGCATCGACATTACCCATAGCTCTAAGTTACCAGAGGGAAGGTTTCAGACAACCTTCTTTCAGTGTCCTCACACAACTTACTGCACCACATTACAATGAGGGTCATGAATAAGTGCTGCCAGTGTCCATGTTTGTCTGCTAATATCACCCACCACACCCCCCCACCCCACTGAATGAAATGGAGAAGAGAGCAGAAAGTCTCCTCATCCATACTGACCTTGACTCTCCATCAGTAAAAGCTGATCAATAGCTCATGAGGCCCGATTGTGGCAGCAATCCACCCACTGAGCTGAATTTACAGAAATCAATATCTCTTTACCCAACACGCATCTCCCCTGTGCAGCGATCCATAACCTCTGCCACAGCTGCTCTACTTCCTGACATTCATGGAGCCGCAGTGAGCCACGCAGAGGGTAGCAGTTTCTCCCTGGGTAAACTACACCGCTGTGTGCGTGTGGATGAGAGGACACTTTACAGACACACTCAGCACTGTGACCAATCTTTGAATAGTAAGGTGACTTTGAATACTGATAGGGTGACGCATGTGAAGCACAGCAAAGACCCTGAGTTGAGTACCAAGCAAGTTTACTCCATCATCACAAGTGAACATCTTTTCTACTGTGATTTCCTGAATCTTCACACACATCAGACTTCTAGGTTTAAATAATTAATCGATTAATCAAATTATTGTTTAGTCAATAAAAAGTTCCCATATTCAAACAGCTTGTTTTGTCCAACCAACAGTCCAAACCTCAAGGATATTCAGTTTACAATCATAAAATGAAGAAAAACAGCAAATCCTCACATTTGAGAAGCTGGAACTGGCTACAGTTTGGCATTATTGCTTGATAAACTACTTCAAGTGGTTGTCAAAATTGTTGTCAGTTAATTTATCAGCACTACCTCTGGGTTTAGTTGCATAACTGGGCCAAAATGTCTGGAAGTCATTTTCTCCAGGCCTTGCCTCTAAACAAGTCACTTGAGAGAAATTTAAAAAGATCTTTAAAAAGAAAAAAAAGAAGTAAAGTTTGTCGTGGTTTCCAAGGCTTCGTTCCTTCCACCTGAGCTGAAACCAACATCACAGCAGTCCCTTTTAATAGAGGAACAGAGGAACACAATGCACGAACAGCAGGAAAGATCCAATGCTAACAATCTCAGCACCCTGACGTTCCTCTGTTAAAAAATTGTTAGTTGCCCCGCCTAAGGCTCTTTTCTCCACACTGACCCCCGTCCCCGTTTGGAGCGCATGTGGCGTCTGCTTGTTGTATCACAGCAGCGCTGTTGTTAAGACACTGCTGAACTCTTTGTGACTTTCTCAGAGGGGCCAAGTCAAGCTCTGTTTATGATCCAGTCGGTGTCCGTGTGAAACTTTTCTATGTGTGTCTGTATGCCTGTGGGGCAAAGAGATAAAACAACTGGCAGGATGTGCAGATGAAACAGATGGCCAGTGGTTTTGTAAGATCATTTCTTTTATTACAAACTCATCTGATCCACTGACTGACTTCTTAATGCCTGCTTTAATTAAATTATCTTTATCTAGCAACACAATAAAAAGGGTATTCTTTGCTTCATGCTCTCCATTTCTGCGAGTGCAAATACACACCCACATAATGGAATGTGACCCAGAACATGCCCGCATGAATGAACGATCACCTTCATTTAATGACAATGCCTGCAGAAATGCTTTGAGGTGTGCTGAGGGAGAACAGACACAATGACGTGACCTTCGTTGGAAGTGTTTGTTTATCCAACATAAAAGTAGCAAATTGCCAGCTAATGTTAGTGAAACTGATGGGCCAAGCAGAGCTTCCATCTGGAATGACTATTTCCAGCGGGTCTTGTCTCATGCTCCGGACAGTGATAACTTGGAGCACGTAAGAGGGTTCAACCAATAAATAAATGCCACTGGAAATTTGTTCTGATAAATTTTATGACATGCTCAGGTGCAACATTAAATATGCTGTTTAACAGAGTGTATATTAGGCCTCAAGTGATGTTAAACAGGATAAATACTGCAATCTCTGCCAGTTTGTTCTAAAATCTGAGTATATTGTCCTGATAAAATATGATACGAAGCAATTTTTCCCTGTGTAACACTTTTAAATACCAACCTGGGTCATCTTAGCCAGGTCCAAAGAAGGCCTCTGTTTGTGTGTGTCAGCTGGTCTTCTGCGCTTCACACCAATCTTCTTGTCATTGAGGACACATGGCTGTGAGCGACTGCGGGCGAGACCCCCCTGTCCACCACGGCGCTCCAGCTCTGGAGTGGAATCAGGGGA
This sequence comes from Maccullochella peelii, assembly GCA_002120245.1. NCBI lineage: Eukaryota > Metazoa > Chordata > Actinopteri > Centrarchiformes > Percichthyidae > Maccullochella > Maccullochella peelii. The sequence continues at coordinate 41,978 of LKNJ01001897.1, forward strand.
GCTGGGTGGCGAGGTTCCACGAGGCTCAGGGAGGCAGATCTGTTCATGAGAGAGGTAGAGGGGCTGCGCTGAGGGCTCTGCGGACAGGGGCATGGAAGAGGAGGGTGACAGGCCAGCAAAGACAGAGGGGCAGGGGAGACGGTGGGTGAAGCAGGGCAGCTCCAGAGTGTTGGAGCGGGCGGGCAGGCTGAAACTGGAGCTGCGCTGCATGGCTGGGAAGCTTAGCTGCGAGTACCCGACACCGGCGCGCTGGACGCTGCCTCCACTGTGGCACCTTCTCTTCTCCACCGTTGTCCACACACGAGAGCCCTGAGGGCGCCAAGTAGAGCGGCAACCGCCGAGCTCGTCTGAACAAGACAGGGACCGGCACTGCCGCTTGCTGGGGGGTGCAGTGGAGTGAGAGGCCGCAGCCTCAGTCAGGCTAAGGTCTTTCAACAAGCTGGTGATTGTGCTTGAAGTGGAGCCAACATCCCAATCCCAGTGGGCAGAACTTTTATGCACCTCAGGCAGAACATCCCACAGGCTCTCCAGGCTGGTCCCAACTGGCCTCTGCTGTATGGCACAGCTGTGACCCAGCTCACGCCACCGGCTTGTCTCTGCAACAAAAAAAAAAAAAGACTCATTTAATTAAATAACCTGTAAGAAATTTTGATGCTAGACAAGATTCTCACCTAAAATATAGGAAATGATTTATGGGCTAATTTGCAACCCAAGAGCCTTAAGTTTGTCTGAAAATGTAAAAAAAATTAATAAATATACAACCTCATATTTAGTCTGTTATGTTGACATATCAACACTGAGACTGTTGTACGTCAGAAATGGTTTTGGAATAGTCGTGATTGTCTGAGATTTTTTCCATATGACAAAAAGGTCTATTCTATGTATGAATGAGTTTTACCTGTACAGGAAAACACATGCAAACTTTGTAAGATGTTTCCCTGAGGCGTGCGTGTGTGTGTGTGTGTGTGTGTGTGTGTGTGTGTGTGTGTGTGTGTGTGTGTGCGCGTGTGTTGTCTTATCATACTGCCAGCTTCTGCAACTTGATCATCATTGGTCCAGGTCTTTGTTTGTGTGTGTTCCTCTAGCATTTTTATTAATTCAAAGCAAATGTATCAAACTAGGTTTTTAGCATGAGACAGCAGATCTTGGAAGTAACTCTGCAGCTCTGGTATTTGCTTGTAAAACCCCCCTGCTCTTCACACCTTATCAGGACTGACATCATCATCATTGCTTGAGGGCTGCATTTTATTTCAGGTGTGAAAAACATTTTTTAGTGCCAAGGTTCTACGATCATGAGGTTAATTTTGCCAACCTCACCAAGGACATCCATGACACTGCTCCAGTCTGGGTCAGCACGTCGGTCCCAGCATGTGTACTTTGTATTGACACTACTCCCTGCTTTATGTAATTTGCACTAAAAATAAATCATGTCCTCCAGGCACTGCTTTAGTGTCACAGTCTGTAAGCACAGCTAATTGGGAAAGGGAACAGAGCTTAATGTCTAACTGACTCCATATCAAGCCTCGTCTGCTGGAGCAAGGCTTAATAAAAAGTCAATAACCCATCATAAACATTCCAACTTATCATCTGGTTTTTTTCGTTGAGATCTACAAGAGTTCTGTATCAGACCAGCTCCCTATCTGCTAATGCTGATCGACTCTGCCGCAGCACCGTGGCTACCATGCCAAAGCACCTGTTATTGTCACAACAGAAACTCTGTTGAATCACTGAATGGGTCAGCCAACTGAACTGGTCAGTCAACTCTGAGTTAGAGTTTTACTAAACGTAAAAGCCACTACCCACTCCTGGTATGCAAAAGGTCTATTCTTCTCCACTGGAGATAAAATCCCCAAAATACCATCTACAGTACACAGGCAGGACGAAGAACAAAGGGCAGTGTTTACAACACCTACTACTGCTGTGTTCTCTGCCAGGACTTTGCCAGTCTTACACACTCAATGCCAAGTTACTGCAAGGATAGAATAGAATTTAATCTTACAATACAAAAGACTGTAAAGGTTGTTACTCATACTGCTGGGGGAACTAAGGACATGGGCCTTTTGTAATCATAACCAAATGTTGAACTTGGGCATGACATGTTCACAGCTTTAAAGAGTGCCATGAGATTTCTGCTAATTATAAGCCGCTAACACGCAGCCATTAATGCACATTCATCTTGGCAGAAACACCTGTCAGACATGTTTCACATACTGCCGTGTGACCATCGACCAGATGCAGCAGACGCTGGCTTGCTGCCGATCATTTCTCCGAAATGTCACAATACGACAAGCCCCTCCGAACCAATGCTGTCACTCAAACACCTGACATTTTCTGGCCTCTGCGAGCTGCTGGGGAGCGTAGTGAGTACATAAATACTTGTCATATCCAGTTTGTGATGGGAAGTAAGGCACATTGACTGACAACAGCAGATGGTAGAAATGTTTCAACCCTCAGATATGTTGCTATTCTGTATGATTTATGCCAAGGTAGTAATTCCTTTAATATCTCTGGTGCTGTTAGGCTAATGTGGACAATTTTATGGCAATATTGTATTTACAGGAATTTGCATCAATGGGGTAAAGTACCTTGTTTCATTAGGGGACGTCTGTTTTAGATACCTGTTTTATGTAATAAAGTTTCTTGGCTACATTTCCAGAATATTTACTATCACCACTTTGGTTATTTACTGCTGAAATGATCCATATCAGCCTTACAGGTGTGCATGTGTATATTGATGAGAAAGATGGCAGACTCTTACCCATGAGTCCGCAAGAGAAGAGTGCAGTCCCCTGGCTCATGGTCTGTGCCTGGAACTGTAGAAATGCAAGAGAGATTCACTGTCAGCTCGCCAGAAACCAGGCAGTCACATAAATAGGTTCGCATAAAATGTACAGGAGGTTCTAGCATTAACAAAGTCAATAAATCAACAAAAGTAAAAACCAAAACCTACTGGAAAGTCAAATTTTGTGTTTGTATAATTGGCCCCGACAGGGTACGTCGTAGCACATTTTTTGCTGCTGACAGATTAGAGACTAGAGAGAGAGTTCCACCATAAATGCCTCTGATTGACACTCAGCCTCGGAGAATGATGATTTAATTTCACGTGGCAGAGAGGGCAAACTCAGTCCACATTAGTGGGGGAAGTTTCTCTCTCTGTGCTGGCAGAAAGGAGGTTTCTACTGCATGCATGCTGATTAAAAAATTAGTCCGAGTTGCTTAGCCTAGTGGAATTAAAATACTCCATTGTCATTTTGAGTGAAATTAATGGAACATGGATGACAAACGCCCTGGTGATAACAGTTGGCAGCTATTATGATGCAATTATCAGTAATTGGAACATAAACATCCCTTATTCCCAATCTTCAACATCCAAATAGTTCTTTTGACATCACCTCCTGACATTCAGTAAGGCAACACTTTTTCCAAAAAACTTCCAACAAATTTGACTCAGAGGAAGCTAAAAGTCAAATGTAAGCTCTGATTAGTTTACAAAATAGGATAATACAATGTAGTGGAGTGCTACTGCTGTGGAGTGATGAGTGGCCGGCAGCAATTTCCTGATTTAGGGCAGCACCTTGTCATCTTCCGCCTTGACAAGTGCAGTTCTTGTCAAGGCTACATATAAATATAAAATGACACATTTCACACAGGAAAGAAAATGCTTACATAAGTAGAAAATAACCTCTCACCGGGCCCAAATCTGTACTTTTGGATGTTACATCGTCGGCACCTTTCTTTTCCAGTGTTTTCTTGTATATGATCACCATGGCAACGCACATCTTTGTCCCAAGCCATTCCAGTGAAGGCAAGAAAAGCTGGTGGCCATCTTGACGGGCATGGTGTGAGAAGGCTGGTTTCTCATAAGCTCAAGACAGCAGCTCTCAACTCCTTCAGGAATGTGTTTCACTCCTTGGCCCAATCCTGAGCGGACACACAAAGATGAGCACAGGATTAGAATTCAGTGCATTTCTGACATTCTGTCGACCATATAAGCAGAGAACAATCCAGCTGGATTGAGGGGGGACAGATTCCCTGGGCGGAGGCTCTGAAACACACGGTCATTGGCGAGCAAACCCAATGCTCTCTTAATGGAATATGCAACTGAAAATGTATCTTTTGAGTATGAAATACTCATGACTTCAGAGGTTGTTCTGAAAGGTTTGTAGCTTCCTTCTTTGTGGAGGTCAGTATACTTCAAACTATTTTTGCTTCATTTTAACCGTTATTGTTTACAAGGTTAGGAATGTGCTTGAAATCGAATATACTCCTTCATATATGCTTGATTTTCAACATAATCTGGTGTTTCATCTACACAGTCACTCATGTAAACCATATTTGTTTGTCGTCTCCTGGCATTTATAGTAACAATTTAGATGTGATGACAAAGGCTTTGAGAGTCTGGAAATCTTTGGTTTGGGTACCTTAAAAGTGCTTGAAAAGTTCTTGAAATTTACTCTGTACAAACACTGATGCTAATTCTGACAAGCGTTTTGAAGCTTTGAGGAGGCAATAGCGCAACCATGTGCATGGAAGTAGCTTTAGCTATGTTGTAGATAAACTGTTGACACTGTGGAGAGGTGGATTATGCTGCAGGAGTGGTTTTGAGAAATGTCTATCCCTTTGTAACTGCTGCAAATCCAAGCTGTCTGCAGCTACCATCCTCCATCAAGGAGCAAGTTACAAACTTTTCAGAGCCACCTTTCAAGCCCACAGGCATTGAGAATTTGATACTCAAACGACAGATTTTTGGTAGAGTACTCTATTGAACCCTCAAGCTCATCTCTCACACACACATTCAAAACAAAGAGACCTCAGCTGATACCGTAGTTTCTATAACCCTCCACACCGGCACTCTTGCAAACCTGTTCAACATGTATAAAAGAGAAAGATGGAAAGTGAAAATTCAAGAGAGGTTGGCAGGTTTGCCAAGCTCCTTTAATTCTCAAGCAAACATTACCAGCAAACACTCACTTTGATTTGCAAGGCCGAAGGTTGCCATGTGGATCTGTAACTTGAAATTACACAGCATTCTCACTTTCACGTGGTCTCTCCACTGTGTCACCAAAGTTGGACCTCTATATCTTGTTTTGTTCTTGCCTTTGCATGTGGAGGGTTATCAGTCACCTGAGAGAGCGAGTTTCCTCAAAGTGTTCCACACTGGAACACACAGAGAGGAATAGAGCAAAGTCAAAGTTGGGTAACTGAATACTCAGGGGCTGGCTGGGAATAGCTGACCTTGCGGTTATCAAAACAACCCTCTTCGCATTAGTGCTGCACCACGGTTACAGTAAAACAGCTGATTGGCCACAGATGTAAATCTATATAATCATCACAGAGGATTTTTACTACCACCAGATCAGTTCCATGTGAAGGTGAGGTTACGTCAGGTATGGGATTGAAACGAAATGCAGTGGACACAAGACGACCGTAGGATGCCTGCAAGGTTACAGAGTGTCTGTTTGAATGACAGAACAACTGCAGGCACAAAAAAGGGGGGGAAACAGAAAGAGACGGTGTACTTTAAACAAAAGAGAGCTCTGTGCAGAAGATGAGACACCGTGGGAAACAAAAGAGGCAACATCAGAGGTTGCGGGCGATGGGGAGGAGTGTGTGTGTGTAGGGGGGAGGGGGTTGGGGACAGCATCACAAGACCACGAGGGAGCTGACATACTAGAGGTGGTGTTTGCGTTCAGCATATGATTTCCATTACTAACACTTATCACGTCAGGAAAACAACTTAAAGCTTTAGCAGAGTTCTACAAGGAGATCAACGCGGTTCAGGGCCGTCTGGCAGCTGTACCTTGTCGCCTCTGAATAGAAAAGAACTGATCAAAACCTGGAGCTGGACTAGGTCAGGCCACCTTATACTGTGTGTGACCATTAACCACACAGATCTGTGTTTCACAGCAGAGATAACTAGGGACGTGCTGGGGTAGAGGAAACAGTTGTTTATGCATTACCCTTAATGGCTTGGTGATGGATGCGGGATAGCATTGACACAGAAAGAAAAAAAAAACTCGCCCAAAGAAATGAAATTGGCAAAGACAAGAAAAGCTCTTTAGCATGATGTTTACCCTAACAAAAAAGGACACTAAATGATGTTTTCCTTCCCTAGAAAAATGGAAAAAGTCTAACTGTAGCCTGACACTCTGGACTCTAAACTGTAAACAACATCCATTACTCGTAGTTACAGAGAATCACAACAATTTATCATCTCTCTCAAGCTCAGGCATTACGTTTTTATCCCATAAATCTGAGCTGAGTGCTTTAAATGGGCGAGGTTTATAATATAATTATAAACATTCCTCAGCTCCATGACAAAAGTTGAACACACAAATATAAAAGCCTAACCTAGCCCCACAACCTTTGACAAGCATTTAAACATGACGTGACAGTTTATGAATAGAAAACATGTTGAGAAGCGCTTCTTGTACAGACAAAGGTGTAAAGCAAATGTAGGAGCCATAGGCATGATTTCCACTGCTTAATGGATACACCCAATGCACTCATCTCATACTGAATGCACCGCTGTGTTCAAAGATGCACATGAAGCTATTATCTGTCAAAAGGGGTATCTAGAATTTTGGCCCAAGCAGTGCCACTCCCCTTCTGATGTCTAAACCTGAATCACCTCCATGACAATGCTGCCGTTATCTGTAATCAGAGGGAACTTCTAAGTTTCTGCAGCACGATAGCTCTATATCTGGGTTGGGCCAGCAACCACCATGACAACTGAGAAGTCTAATCTCTGAGAAGGGAAAGAACGTTGCAGGACGTTTCACTCAGATGTGGCTTTCCATCACATGCAAACAGGCTGCTGACTGCTGCAACAAAGTCCCTGTGACAGCGGCCTTCCTAAAAGACAACAATAACGCTGCCTTGGACGAGCCGATGGGATGCCACACTTCCTTTGTGGTCACCGAAGGCCTTTCAACCATCGAGCTACTTTGGGGTGTCAGAAATAGCAAGCTATCGCCCGGCCTAAATGAGCGCTAGATAGGACAAGAGAGGAAACCACAAATTGGGTCAATTGGGTTAAGTGTAAAGCGGAGGCCTGCTTTAGAGTCAGCTCATTTTTCAAAAGCCTAAACAGACCCTACTCTATTTTCTATACGAGATCATACACAAAAGTACTAGCCTATATTGTAAATGGCACTTTTCTAAGACTCACAAATTGCAGTCAAGTGTAGACAGACTACAGTCTGTCAACTCAGCAGTTACAATAGGAATCTAAACCGTGGTCACCCGTGCAAGCTCTATTTCCCCAATTACAGCGGCTTTTCTATACATTGCTCAGACTGTAATCTCACTGGTTAGGCCAACATTACATAAGGATTTGGCAGCTTGGTGTCTGACTGACAATTAGAGCTAATACTAATCCATTTTATAGCGCTTGGACAGCTGGTGGAAAACAACACTGCTTCATATCATTGTTGCACCTTGTACAGGCTACACATTTGTGAACTACTTATAAGACTATCTATTTTGTATCTATGTTTAGAGTTATTACACAGGCTTTTAACATTTTTATTAAAGCTGTGTAAACTGATACAAAACTTAACATAAAAGCTTAAATGGTACCTCAGATTTTCAGACATCCTCCTTTGACATTCCTGCATGCTCGGCAGTTGGATCTGTGTCCTGCTTTCAACAATCCTAAGATTGTGGCCGTCTCAGTAATCCGAGCATCTGCTGAGCACCTGAGATGGCCCGATTTGAAACCTAACTGAGGGATTTGTGCTGTTCTTCATCACCATACCACTTGTGAAAGGAAAGCTGGGTAAAACTTTAGCTGTAGCAAGATTCCCTAGGAGAAAATATGCATGTTCCTAAAAAGCTTGTTTCCCCTGAGCTATCGGCTCTGGTGGCCTACTTATTCAAGTTGCACAGCTTGTACAGGATCCATATTTGGGCTCAGCAGTTTCTCATGTCATAATGGTGGGTGTGTTGACAGAGCATGTCATAAAAGGCAGACAGACATGCAGGGCTCACGAAGACCGGATAATTGAATGACAAATTGGCAAACCAGTTCTGCTTTTTCTGCAGCACCGTACATAATTTTCACTGTGAAAAATCCAAGGTTTTTATAACCCGAAGCTTTCTTTGTTGGAGTTGTCATTAATCAGGTGCCACAAAGGGCAGGTGAAATTTATGAAACTCATTGTAGGCCGCAGGCTAGCCCACAGCTGTCCGAATGTTCACAGAAATTAGGCTATGTCAAACAGGAGGCACAATCTACATTTAAAGCAGTGAGTGAATAGTCAGAAATGAGCATGGCTGGGAGCCTTCAATAGCAGTTATCAGGCTCAGTTGAGGGCCTGGGGTACAGCCAAGGTCTCACAAGCATGCAGCTGCCCACTTACCATAAACACAAAGGCTCAGCATGGCTATGCATGGCAGCCAAGGAGGCCTACGTTTTAAAGCAGGCCTGCTGTTTAATTATCTCATTCATAATCACTCGCACTGTATACATTTGTCCAGAACAAGAGCTTTGTTGAGCTCTGTAATCGAGGCTTTCAACACACCTGTCCAAGTTGGAGAGAAATGTTGTCCACTTGAATGCTGAATCTAACAAAGTCTCTTAATTACAAAGGGTTGGAGACACAACATCCTTCTACCTCCACAGCAGAATAACATTGCATGTTAATAGACCCAAATGAGAATAAGTCACATCCAGTGGATACAGCCCTATTAACTTTTAATCAAAATTAAGAATGGAGGGGAAAGAGCACATTTGAGTTTCACATGCAGGAATTTATCCATCCCCCACACTGCATTTCCACTGACCATATATACATGGAACAACATGAGAAAGCCAGGGAACTACATTTTTTCTAGATAAGTGTTTGAGCAATGTCATAACAGTGGCATTACGATGCACAGGATCTTAGAGAGCCTTCAAATTGTGTCTAAATATTTTCAGTGATATGGAAAGGGAAGAGGAATCATCTGCAAGCTCTGATAGGCAGCCTCTTTTGTACTTGAGCTAAAACTGTTGAACAGTTCTTCAGATGAGCTTGCCAGCCCTCCAGGTGGATGCCTCTCAGTTTCAGAGGAAAAAGGCCCTGAAAACTGAGCTTGTCCAAGTAACCAGCACAAACAGTCCCTTAAACCCTCTTTTTCCAAAATCCCTCATGAAAGGGAAATGAGTTTGGCAAAGAAACTGGTGTGACAGGAGCTCATAGAATGTTACACGCAGGCTACAGAGAAAACAGGATTTTTGAACTCAACAGAAAGGCCACAAGCAACTGATAAAATGTACATGCTCAAAAAGTAAAATGATACATCTGTGATTTAACACAAAGTCTTCTACTTTCTCCTTTTTAACTTATACTTTATTCAAGCAACTTATGAACTTCAGCAGTCATAATAATCATGGCCATGGGACACGCTGAGGAGTTCAGGTTTAACAAGCTCTTGTGTTTATTATCCCACTGAGTACTTAAATTGCAGAATCTGTTGGATTGTCTGTCAGCCAGCCTGTTTTCATACCTGAGGGGAAGGTTGGCTAGATAAAGATAAGACGACAACATTCCACTGCAACGGCACAAACAAGTGTAACAAACAAGAAAGAGGGTCTGAGAAATAACCAAACGACATGGCCACCAAATAATGTGTTGTCGCATATAAAGGCATGTGTATAAAGGTCTTATACATTTGCCACCAAACAAAACTGATCTATCTTGCCATGTGTGCCATGCATGAGTGACAACCCAGTTTGAGATCAGAGTGTTTGCACTTCAAAGCTAGCCAAATCACATAAAATGCTTTTGATCCAAGGAAGGTAGTATCTCTTTGCAAACTTCATGGAAAACTTGGCCACTTTGCCAGCTAATCTGATTGAGTTTACACTTATTGTTAGATGTCAAACAAGCCAAGCATACTTTCTAGACTTATACTGAGAAGATGAATGGATGATACTGACATGAGAACTGGTGGTTCCCAGGGATTATTTTAAAACTCTGCATATGTATAGTGCATATATATATATATATATATATATATGCTTGAGATTCACAGATACTTGTTTTATTAACCTTCACTAAACCATTTAATCACATTGTGTCTTTATTAATCTATTTAATAGCAATGCATGCATAATAAAAAGTAGAAAGACAATCAGTTCAAGCAGCATTTATGTAAGTAATAGCCCAGGCAAGACAGAAGGGACATAGCTTTAAGGCAGTACACATGAGGAAAAGTTGCTAAGATAACTAATTGGAGATATGTTTAGTTTCCACAAAGAAGACTACTTTACTAGTCACTTCTAATTAAATATGTCAGCATAAAAATCAACATTCATGCGAATCACACACTTTCAAAACACAAGGGAGTATCACACTTCATGAACTAGCTAGTCCCAGAGTTAGCTAGCACAGAAACTTGTTATTTGACCAAAAACTACCACTCACAAGCATCACGGTGAGCGCCTCGGATCTCCAACAACACCGGGCAGCCGGTTAGTTTCGCTGGACCATGTCGAGTTTTGTTTAAGCTGAAAGCCAGAACAAGGCGTCAGGCAGGAGGCAACGCGAGCAGGTCACCTCACGTCCTGCTCCAGGCAGCTCCTGCAAACTACAACATTACCCCAGTGTACTACTGTCCAAGATCGCACGCTAATGAGCCTGTGACAACATACACGAGCAATACCACTTTTGACAGGGGAGAGGGATGTATAAAAAGCTATTCGTACCACTAAATCTTTCAGTTTGACGTTAATTATTTGCGTTATTTGGATTATTAAAACTTTGTATTCAATCCAGCTAAAGCTTGTGGTGGTAGAAAGTAAAATATTAATCTCTGTAAGTCTTTTTGTAAAACTACCACCCCCTGCTCGTGTAACTTATGGTCTGATCCACCCTGCAGTAATGAAAAGTAATCACAGTTTTGAGCTGTGCATATAGACAAGGGACTTTCACAAGTCACAAGTATAACATAACTTGCCAACTGTGTGTCCCTCTGTGCCAGACAGAGGAAGAAAGAGAGATGTGTGATATATATACACTGACAGTTCCCCCTCACAAAATTTGCTCCAGTATAATAAGGGTTGGTCCTAAATAAATGCATTTATTACAAACAGATGTTCTCCTTTCAGGAAGTAAATTCTGGCTTCATCACGATGTACACTGGTATGTAATATGCTATTATTTATTATTGGCCTATACATACACACATTTTGTGCAATGAGTTGTATACATATGGTCACCTGTATGGAGCCAGGACAGTGACTTTAAAATTTGGCATAGAAAATAAAATGTGGCATTGAAAACAAAACCTGAACTGAAAAAGGAAACATTGGCATTGAAACATTTGTATTGGAAAAAGTTGTATTGGCACGGGAAACAAGTACTGGCACGGAAAAAGATTTCACTGAAAAATAAAACACAGGCATTCAATTTTATTTTGATATTTTTTATATTCTGATGTGTTTTTCAATGACAATGTTCCGATTTTTTCTTCACGTCACTCTTTTTTCAGTGCCAGTATTTGTTTCAGTGCCAAAACAACTTTTTTCAATACCAGCGTTTCAATGCCAATGTTTCCTTTTTCAGTACAGGTTTTGTTTTCAATGCCAAATTTGATTTTGGATGACAAATATTAAAGTCACTGTCCTGGCTCCATACACACCTACACATAATAATATTGCTACACATAATAATATTGCTTAGGCCAGTGGTTCCAAACCTTTTTAGCTTCTGATCACTTAAAATCTTAAAACCAAAGAGAGATTTGTCCTTCATTTTTTTCATTTTAATATTTAATACTTTTAGCAGGCCTGAAGAGATACAATCAGTATTTAACAAGAAAAATAGCAAACATTAGAGACAGGTTTTTGTGTTCTTTTCTGTCCTATTAATCATCTTGTGATGTTACTTTCTAAGGTTAGGAACCCCTTCCAGTACAGCTTGTTCACATATAATAGTTGTGTGTTTGTTTTACTTTCTGCATGTTTAGACACTGTGTGCACATTGTGAGCCTCTGACAGCCAGAGTCAAAACCATTGGATGTCTGAAAATGCCAGTTATATTCATGACAAGTACTGCATAAAAGTAAATAAACTGGTTATTATTGTAACGTTGCCAAAAGCTGCACCAGTAAAACACCTGACAAACATTATCACTCCTATCCTATCACATCATATGGAGTAAGTTCATTTATTTTGTGGGTGCACACCGGGGCTCAGAAGGGTGGGGAGCTGAATCTCACCCCTGGCAGACAGTATTGTTTATCAAGAAGTAACATCTGTTGTGTGCCACTAATCTCCCCCAGACTGTCAGACTGTCCTCCTTGGTTTTAGGCCCTTTTGTGTTAAAGGGCACTGCAGATTTGTATCCTCCACTATGTAGGCTACAGTGTGGAGGTGGCAAGTTGTTTTTACCAAAACCCCTTCAGCAGACTGGAAATTGAGCGATTTAGCCAACAAATGCAGAATATATGACAAAGCGAACTTTGCATATTGTGTTTTGTAGACCTAAATGGAACAGATGACTCTTTAGGAAACAGATGATCAAAACAACTCATAGTACAGAAGCAGGAGTCTTGCAAGTCAACAAGTCTGGCAGTGTGTGTTGTGCCTGTCAAAACCATAGGGGGCAGTATCCACCAATCATAGTGCAACAAGATTGAACTTAAGTATAATAGCTTCTGTGTGTTTGAGAGAAAATAAGCCTTGATTTTGGTGTTTTTAGCCATTTCTCTTTGCCTTTTTTAATGTAACTGTAGCTAGCATATGGTTAACAGTAAATAGGAAGTGAGCGTCCAACTCTCAGTAGTGAGACCCCATGCAGAATGCTGCATGCCATCTGTGGTTCACACTGGCTGCAGACAGATGGCAAAAGGACTCCTGTTACAGGAGCGATCCCTTCTCAACTTTAATGAACAGTTAATCTTCTCCATCCCTATCCCCATTTTATGATTTAAGATTAATTTGTTTGTTTTCATTCATAATTTTAAGCAAATGCAGTTAAAACATTTAAATCTGTTCATACTCAGAATTAGGAGTTCACTACTCTATATGCAGTATTTGAGTTTGAGCTTTCTATCAGTGGGCACAAATCCTAAATACATAGTCAGCTCTTAAAAAGTTTAGTTTGGCCAAGAGGGTGACACTTGAGTGACAGAAAAACACTGACACCCTTTGTCAAAATGCAGAAGTACATGCAATTACAAACTGACTTTTTGCAGCTTGTTGTTGAAACTCCTCTCTGATGTTACTCAGTGGGGATACTGTAACTACAGTCAGAACACAAAGAAGAGCATATGGCTTTCATGGAACTCCCATCTAAATTTCACTGCTTCTCATCTATCCCGCTAATCTGCGCCTGTAATGTTTATAGCCAAGTTAATTGAACTGGCACATCTCTGTGGGTTTGGAGATCCCATCTAAGAGGCTCTAAAGCAATATTTTTGCCAAAGCATGCACATTGCTAAAACCTCGGCAGCATTTGAGAGGTGCAGCTGTTCTTCCAGTAACGGTTCATGAGTGACTGTGTGAGTGAGGTATTTAGAAAAAGAGCCGTTGAGCTCAGAAAAGTTTTATTTTCAGTCATTATGATGCTTATAAATTAATGAATAATCCCAGATCAGTCTACTTTTTTACAAATTAAATAATGTAGGGGTAAAAATCTAAGCTATTTGGTGAGGTGAAGTGGCCTTAAGTCTATGCCTGAGTTAATGATAAAGTATTCCTAGTTTTTATATATAGACACCGACAGTAGTGGAAGAAGTAGCCTATAGGCAGCCTTTTAATATTGTAGAAGGTCAAGCTGGAGCCAATATTAGCTACTTTATATACTGTTTAATGGTATAATCTATAACAAGGATAAAGGTAGTGATAGAAGAGGTATTCTTATCCTTGACTTAGCTAGATAGTAGCAATACAACAATGTATAAATACTCCAATACAAGTAAAGTCCTGCATTCAAAATCTTACTTATAACTATTATTATCAAAAGGGACTTAACATGCCAAAAGAAAAAGTAGTCATTATGCAGAAAAACGAACTCCCCGTGAGTGAGTAACAGATTTATTAAGGAACAGTTGCGCTGGAGTCAGTCAGTTGCTTTGCTTTGACGCAGTGAAAACAAAGACATTCTTTTACTGCTACAGCAAGTGTATTTTTGTTGTAACATTTCAAGTGTAGTACGTAACATCTGTTCTAGTACCACTTTGTTCATAGTGCAGTTTTATGTCTTTAATCTGTTCAGTCATGTTAACAGCTAGACATTAATACAATAAATAATTTGTACTTTGTAACTTGAGGTTTACCACCAAATCCACTACTGAAACAGAGAGCACTCAACTTTTGCATAAATATACATTTACATATTTTTCCCTAATAAGTACATTGTCACATTGATGTATTAAAAAACATGAAATAAAACAACCTCAGTTAAACCTGTTTGGAGTGACTAATACTGAGCAGATTGTACAGTTTTGGGGGATCCCTCTCCTTGAGAATCCCCCCTCTCATTCTCCATGTGTGCCTGCACCGACCTCCACAGTGCCCTGATGTTCCCCTCACCAAAACCTGTCGCCCCTCTTCGCTCTATCAGCTCGAGGAAGAAGGTGTCCTCTGCAAAGATGGGCTTGGTGAACACCTGGAGAAGATATCTGGAAACAGACGAAAACAAGGTAAGGACACTTGGCTGGTCTTATGTGACCCTGAGAAACACATGATCTGATACCTATACTACAAATGATTCAACAGGAGATGTATCACAACTTATGGTTTAGTCGACATCCAGCCCCACTTCCGAGTTAACCCTTGTTCTCCAAGCTTTCATGGCTAAATATAATTTCTTAACTTTTCTTTAATTATTTCCTCTGAAAAGCTAAAACATGTGCAGGGGTTTTCTGTACACATTCCAGGATAAATTGGTATCTTCTACTGTACAGAACTTATGGAATAAGTTATTGTTGAAGCTAGCATAAAAAAAATGTTGTTTTATCTTTATTAAAATGCAGAGGTGCTGAAAAAACTATCCAGAACAGTATTAGATGGACAGAAAACCCCAGGAGAAAGTTGTATCCTTTAAGAAAGACAGATAAAAGAAACCCTCTGTAAGAAAATATTGTGGCTCTCAATTGCCTCTCACCTTCTGTTTTCACTGGATGATGTCTGTGATGAGAGATCCTGGTGCAGGTCTGTGTCCAGGAGAATGCCATGCTGCGCCAGCATCTGGGGGTTGTGTCCTGCCTCCTCTATCTCCTGCCGTTTTCCCACCTGTCACAGCACACAGGATAGGTAAAGGAGTTAACCACGATAGAAAATGACACATTTGCAAATATGACCAGTATGTATGTCCCATTATCTAATGTAATAATCAGCCACAAAAACTGATTTGTTAAAAGACCATACATTTTGCAAAGTTGAGAAAATCATACAGAAATTAAACAGAAAGTCATAAAAAAAATAATGTTTATTTACTATTATACCAAGTTAGTGATTGTAAGGTTTTCTGTTGGACTTTGAGGGAGTGAAGCTGAGAGCTGTTAAAGACTAACAAATCCCCAAATCTTCTATCTTCTGGTAAAAAGTAATGTGCTAGACCCGCTCTCAGTCCTCGGTCTTTGGTGCCCGCTGATTCACTATAAATTGGACTGTGTGTGTAAATTTTACATGGTGGAGCTGCAAATTGAAAAGCCACGGGAGCTCTGCAATTTCACTATTTAAAGACATCGCTGATCTGTCTTGAGCATCTGTGATTAGCATTTTAATCACACATATCCTTTCCAACTTGCTGAATAAAATGTAGGCCATTTCTTGCATTTATCAAGTCAGTATTCATTTATTTGTTATGGCAAATACGTTGCACTGCTGTAAGAGTCAGTCCCACCTCAGTGTAGTAGGCAGGAGGAGGGGAGAAAAACTGGACACCACCTTCAGCCATTGCATGTGCAGTAGAAACAATGTTTTTTGTGTACAGCCCAATGTGCTGGATCCCTGGGGTCCTGTGCTTCTCCAGGAAGGTGTCAACTTGATTCCTGCCTGAATTAAGTGCAAGCACACAGTGATGCAGGAGTTGTAATATCATCACTTGTGGATTAATTAATGAAATACCTTGAAAGACAGGAGTTTCTGCTGTTACCTTGTCCAGGCAGTGACTCTGCAATGACAAACCTGCAGTCAGGCTCTTTTTTGTCCACAGAGGGGAGAGTGACGCCTGCTTGGCTGCATTTCCAGTACTCCATGGCGGTAAGACGTAGTCCAATGCCCCCCTGGTTTACGACAAAACCTTCGTCCACGTCCTCATTACTACTCAGAAGAACAAACATCTTTATTCACTGACATCATGTTGAACAAAATAGAGACAGTGAATGTCTTGAAAAGCCATTAGTTTCTCACCTATGAATGAAAAACCTCTGAAAACCAAAGAGCTTCTCATACCACCTCATGACCTGGTGGGTTGTTTTCCTGGGACAAGCATAAGTTATGTGATCAAAATGTGTGATTGGGCAAGACATGTCCTCTTCTTCCAAGACGCTGCAGTCCTTTTCAATGACATCAAACCCAGGCAAGAAGCTTCCCTTGTATTTTGTCTTGTCAATTAGTGTGTGGCACACATTCCCCACAATAGACTTAACCACGGAGTAGGTGACAAGACCACTCTCGTCCCGAACAGTCGTGGGAGGCACCAGGAAATTGCAGCCCAGATGGCGAAGAGCCCTGAATGACCTTTCCACATCCTCCACCTCGAAACACACGTTGCTTACAGTATCCACCGAGTAATGTGGGCTGACATCGTAAAGACATTTCGTAGAATTATCCTGGTTGTATTTCCCCACGTTGACCCGGTGTGGATCAGGTGAATATTTGTCTGTGATGCCCTGTAGCTCTTCATTCAAACTCGCACTACTCTGGTTTGGTCTCTCATTCACGACGAAAACGGCCGCTCCTTTTCTGAAAGCCAGCTGCCTGGACCTGCCGGTTAGTCTAGTAGCAATCAAATTAAATTTGAAGTTAGAGACAAGGTCGTTGGCTATTTTTTCCGCGTTAGAAACGTGGAGCGAAATGTGGTGTAACCGGCTCAAGAAAGCTGCCATGTTTGTTTGTGACGTTTTGACAGGAGGCGTGTCCAAACGTGATATATAATTAGGTATATATGTATTTTTTGTGTGCGTATTAGAATATCGAATCCATATTGCTTCAACATTTTTAAATAAATAGAATCAGTAAAAGGGGATTCATCGTAACCGAACAAAAAATGTTAGAACAGCATGCATTCATGTTTTTGTATACATGAAACACTGTTTTATCCCACAACCACCGTGAGTAGCAAAACTTTCAGTGTTTCTAATAAGCTCGGATATTTCTGAATTGTTTGGTTAAACGTCCCACATCCAAGTGTTTTAACATGATAAAATATGTTAATTAATAGATGTTGTGCCTCACAGACCCTCAGCAAATAGGAAAAGTATTTGAGTTATATAGTTATGTCAAACCTCCCAGCTGTTTTGAACCTCCCATACGTTTGAGTTTTTCGGGAGATTTAATATTTTCGATAGATTATGAAGGCAACACAGTACTTCCCTTTTATCCAATCGCATTGAGCCCTGAGCCAGATGATTGGTGACGAAGTCAACCCAGCGTTTATTTTGGCTCTGCTACTCATTTGTCTCTCTGTCGCCGCCATTAAACAACACGGAGGCGATGTAAACCATGGAGCGCCGCGGATTTATACCATGATTCAAGGAGTACAGAGGCTATGCCAAGCTGTGGTGCATTCTGCGAGAGGTTAATGTGTCCATAAAGGTAAACATGTGAGAGACCAGAGGGGTCGAAATAACTCGGATTGGGAAAGGTTTGGCCGAGCAGGAGGAGGGGGGACTGTACAAGAAGGGTTTGTTGTGGTTTTCAGCAGCACTTGAGAAACGAGCACATCCGCGAAACGGTAAGAGTCATATGACATATTTTTCTTAAAATATTCCGGATAATGACATATTCCACGATTGTACGTCCTGTTAAATGTTCGTTAAATGTTGAAATTGACGCTAGCTATGTATGCTAGATGGTTAGCTTGCCAGCTAACAAGCTAACACTAAACACTGAAACATTATTACATGGTAATGCAATAAAGCCACCCGTCATGTGAATCAAACCCAGGCTCTTAACCACGCTCCATACTGTCACTGATAATGAACAGCTGGCAGGCAATTTTAGTCTTTCAATCACACCTCAATCTCAGGCTGCCAGTGAACATGCCCGACCCGATGGAAGTTAGTTTACAAACTGCAGGAATACATAATCTGAAATCTCTTCATTTGATTTAGGTATCTAAAACACAACACTAGTGTATCATATTTATTGACAAGGATTTTGTTTACGCCTCTCAGCTAACTAGATTTATCACCGCAGTTTGACCATCCCAAGTGATCCACAATGACGGAACAGAAGGTAAAGTGGGTATGTGACTACTGTACCTATGAAAACTGGCCATCTGCAACCAAGTGCACTATGTGCCGTGCACAGAGGTCCAGGGGTCCCATCATCACAGAGGAACCTTACAAGAACAGTCCTGATTTGGACCCCAGTCTGGAGTGGGACCCTCCCAGAACTGAGAGTGGCAGCAGCCTCCTCATCTGCCCTGACTCCAGTGCTAGGCCAAGAGTCAGGTCAGCCAGCATGGCTGAGATTGCCAATAAGTGGTCCTGCCAGATATGCACCTACCTGAACTGGCCCCGGGCCATCCGCTGCACACAGTGCCTGTGCCAGCGCCCGAGGACCAGCAGCCCCACCGAGTCCCCCCAGACTTCAGGCTCCAATGCAGGCTGCCGTCCTGCTCTCCACTCCCCTGTGGATACCTGTGAGGAGTACAATGACAGAAATAGACTCAACACCCATCAGCAGCACTGGACATGCACAGCTTGCACTTACCAGAACTTGCCCAAAACTACAACATGTGTGGTGTGTGACCACCCCAAGCCCAACAACCAGGAAGCCATAGAGCTGGGAGAGTCTGCGGAGCCGACATCTATGATCAATGAGCAGGACAGGGCTCGGTGGAGGGGCAGTTGCAGTGGAGGCCAGGGCCAAAGAAGGTCCCCTCCTATGCCCAAGAGGGAAGACCATGTCAAAATGGACTTCCAGAGGATAGAGCTCGCAGCTGGAGCCATGAGCAGCAAAGAGGAGCAAGAGGTCGACTTCAAGAAGCTAAAGCAGATTAGAAACCGAATGAGGAAGACAGACTGGCTGTTCCTCAATGCATGCGCTGGTGAGTTTGTATACGTTATTACTTGTCATTCCTGTGAGGGCTGACGTGATCCACAGAAAAATGTATCAACAACAATTCTGATAATCAATTAAGCCATTTGTAAGGAAAATATCTTATTCCAGCTTCTCAAATTTGAGGATTTATTCATTGTCTCTGTTGTATATGATTATAATTTTTGAATTTTGGACTGTTGGTTGGACAATGGATACTTTTGCCCACATTTCCCTCTGTTGCTCCCCTGAATAGCCTTACTGGTACAAAGAATCCTTACTCTTGTCCCATTTCTTTTCCTTGTAACAACACTTCTATTGTCACACCAGCTTTTTGTTTCCTTCCATGATGTCATGCTCAGCGACGACAAAGCAAAGTGCTCCATCAGAGGCAACCGTTTGATTTTAAAAAAATAAATAAATAAATAAAAACAAAAAAAACCACACACACTAAAAAAAAAAAAACCCTTTTTGTCCTACATGGCAAAACATTTAGTTTCTGCTTAGTTCTATTTTATTATGGTGCAGATGGTGCCTCACCCTGCTAAGGCCAAGGCTGCATAGTAGTGTGATCCAATGGTGTTTTATTAATGAATGACAACATGTCTTGTTGTTTGGACTCTAAATATTATAGTACAACAGGAATTTTGCAAAACATGGGCTTGGCAAGCTCAGTGAGAAGGGTTTAATTTCACAAGGTAGTGCTTCCAGGTGGAAAATATCCGCTCTAGTGAGATGATACTTATCATCAACAAAGCATAAATGATCCTGAATGGCAGCTTAATAAAGGATTTGCTAAACTAAACGGGGAGTAGGAATTTGATCCAACTCATCACTGAACCCCTAGCTGCCCTTGCTGTGCCACTGAGAGTGTCTTTTGAGAAACTGAGAGAGTGTGAGTGCTTCCCAGCCGGTGGGGATGAATGGGCCGTCTGGCAGCGCAGTGAGAGTGGAGCCCGTGGACCAGAGACTCTCTTGGCTCGCAGTCAACAGACCCTGTAAACAGTGGTGCTTATGTGTCTTTAGCAGGGGCCCCTAGGAGGCAAAAATAGCCTTGACAAGACTTGTCAACAAAAATAAAAGAAAAAAAGCGTGAAGGCAGCACATGATCAGTGTCCTCCTGACCTTTGCACTGACTACCCTTTCCAGCTTGTTGCTGAGGAATAGAAAACATTACTCTTAGGTCACAGGGAGACAGTTTTTTATAATTTTTTTTCCATCTTTGTCCAACATCTACTTGATATAAACAGTTCTAGCCTTTTTATTCACACCATGTCAGCTGGGTTTTTTCATTTTTCATTTATGTTGCTTATGTTACAGTTGGGCCCTTAAAAGTGTTTGTCATTGGAGGAAGTGCCTGAGTCGAGCAGCACATTATGGCCAAGCCAAGCACTTCCTCAGCTCTCACAACTTGATCTCACTTTGCTCTGCTGTTTCCCTGCGTTTCTGCTTGTAATGTTTTTTCAGCTCTCTGTATTTGTGCCAAAATCAGATGATCCCATTGATCTTACTTTCCCACAGAAGGAAGCAGACAGGAAGCATTTTGTGTAATATTGTTCTTTTGTTTTACTTAAGGACTTTAACGAGTCTCACAATTGCAGAAAATGTTTGTCTGCATAAACATATGTTTATAGTTTAATGTTGCTCATGATGATGGTGTGTACGGTTTATATGATTTAGTGCGGTTAGGAAAATACATCGTGGAGGAGCTGTATGTGTTTGCCTTCAAGCACTGGAAATGAGCTTGTTGATCAGCTGAACTTTTTTCTAACTACAAAATTCTACCTAAAATGGTAATGCCAGTTTGTAGAACTTGTGGTCACAAATGTTATTAACTCCTTATGGGCTGTAAAGCTTTGCAATGTCAGTTATTTGATTAGTTCAGACAACAACACAACATTAATGTCTGTCCAGATGGCCACTATGTCAGGTTACATTAGGTTACTGTGCTCCTGCCGTGACTTGATCGAGAGACATGACAGACTATGCGGTAAACCCCCGACGAATATTTGCTTGCAGTCAATCACGACTTGCACAAAGATGAGGGGCCAGAGACAGACCTCTGTTATCAGGAACACTGTCGTGTCGTAGACTTTGTCAAACCTGAGGAAAGAAGACAAAACATCCCGACATGCTAGTTTTTCCACCAGGGCCTCATGAGGCGTCCTAGTTGCAAAATCGGTCGCCTTCCATTTTTACACACTACAAGAGATAAAACATCGTGCCTGATGTTCAGGATGCCCCATTTCTGGCAGTTTGGGCCATTTTGGGATAATATTGTATAGACTGATCCTGCATAACGGGTCATCAGTATGGTTTTTAGAATGTGTCCCAATTCAGCACTATTTATTAAGTACACATTGTGTATTAATCTTCATAGTATACTATTGTGGCAATTAATAAATGTGTCTGGCCTGACTGACCAGAAAATACTGGCCAAGTTTTGTACTTGCATGAAATGAGACTGAGAACTGTCAATCAAACAGCGTCTTTGGAACATTACTTTGTATTTCACATTTTAAATCTTAGTCAGTATTCTTACAAATATTTAATTATTATTAAATATTTATATTACCATTTTTGTTGTTATCCACTGTCTACAAATAGATTTTTTTGAGTGAGTAATTCAGCCATTTCTTTTCTTCTTTTATTTATTTTTTTTGCCTTTTATTAGATAGGACAGACAGTATAGAGGTAGACGGGGAAACAAGGAAAGAGAGAGGGCTGTGACATGCAACACAGGTCTTTGGCTCGACTTGAACTGTCGACATTTCTGTTCTGTTCACTCTTTTAGGAAGAACACAGTGTGTGCTGGCACTACGTCACCAGCCAACCAGGTGCTTGGGTAACAAAGGACCAAATGTGAAAAATTAAAAACTCGACGACACTAGCTGACTAACTGAAAGAATCTTTTTCTTTTCACCAATGCGTTTTTGGTGTAAGGCCTACATCAGCTCACAAAAATGGCACGCTCAATAATATAAATATAAAGAGTGTAATTGAGACAGAGGTTTAAGTCTTTTTATTATGACAAGCAAATGAAATGTTTTTTTCTTCCTCAAATGACCTATATTCATACACTGCAAAACAGGTCACCATATTCTTGACTTTTTTTACGAGGTCTCCAGCATGGCAGTAGCTAGATTGCAGCTAAAATCATTTGGCATCTATTTATGGATCTGTGTTTGCAAAATATCACCCAGCATTCGTAAAAGGAGACCGGGCATTCTTGGCTTGTTCCAGTCCAGGTTCTCTCAAGGTAACCGTCCTTGAGAGAACATCTTCCTCACATAAGGCAGTCTTTTAAAATTAGCTTTGTGCTTCCGTGTTCAATGTGCTACCTAGCTCCCGCTCATTTCACTTGTAACAGATGTTGAGACTACTAGGTCCAGGGGAGGATGCTAATCTGGACAGACTGTCCTCTGTCTGACACAGCGCTCTGATAGTTCTGCTTTATAAGCTACACTGCTCTGTCTGTTCTGCTACGTCGTAGCCTGACAGTGTGATAACTGTTCTCACACTGGGTTAGCTAGTGGCTACATCTAGAGGTCATCTGTACTGTGGATTGACGTCAAGAGATGGAGAGCTGTGTTCACTCTGAATTCTTTTTGCGTTGAACTCTTTTCAGCTTGTTAAATTTGTAATGTATATTCTTCCCAAATTTTGAATATTAATTGGTTGTGACTAAGAACAGTATGATGTGACAGCACAGTTTGATGTATATTTCTGTAGTTCTTTCATTGAACATGGCAAGCTGTCTGTTAGGCTACATCTTGCTTCTATTACAAGCAAGGACATGGGGTTGGAAGTGCTCCAGAAGCCAGTCTAATCCATTTACAAAGGATAGGCCTGTTTTAAAAGGATTCCCATGTCTTTCTACATCAATTCATTTTCTTTGCAGATGAGTTTGAACAGGAAACACTAGTAGTTGACATAGTAGATTCACATACACTCAAATGCTAGTTTATTACACCTAGCTAAAACTAATGCAGTCTAATACAAGAGCCATGCAATAAATACTGCCTGCATGAAGGTTGTGATGATCAGTTTTTGTTTAAGTTGTTTTACTTACTCACAACATTATGGTCATGTATTTTGTACTGCTGTTGAGTGTATTGTGTACTGTGACGTGTTACTAATATTTAGTCTTCTCTCATTGATATAAATGGTGTGCCTAACAAACTCGCAACTGAGTTTATATGACCTGTGATGACAGCAAGGCTGTGTTGTGACAGCTGTTGAATGTACATTGTTTTTTCTGAACAGCGCTGTTCCTTCTTCCTTAAACACAGATTGTAAACAATGTAGATTTGTCACCTCCATCTAACTTCAACAGCCTGTGTGCATGGTTTCCTGGAAAAGCAACTGCACCAGTGTACTGAGGCACTGATCAATTTTTTACATTTGTCAACTATTTTCTGACCTTCCACCCGCCGCCTTCCTCCCCCGGCTGCAGGCGTGGTGGAAGGAGACCTGGCGGCAGTAGAAGCCTACAAGTCATCCGGTGGTGACATCGCCCGGCAGCTCACTGCTGACGAGGTGCAGCTCCTCAACCGCTCCTCTGCGTTTGATGTAGGCTTCACCCTGGTCCATCTGGCCATCCGCTTCCAGAGGCAGGACATGCTAGCCATCCTGCTCACAGAGGTAAGCCTCCTGATGGATATTGTTTGCCACCCCACTGGAATTAAAGCTATACTGTCTTCTTTGAGCAAGTGGACCCTGAAATGTACCATGACTTTGACTTTATAGCAGGTTGATTAAACCCTCTGTACACACATTTCTGCACATAAATACACCAAGCAGCAGAATCAGTAGTGGACTTGTATGAAGAGTCTTATAAAAAAGAAAAGGTAACTAAAAGTAATCTTTTGACTTCCTTTACAGGAGTGCATTAAACAAAGCCCGACAATGAAATTGGTTATATCACACAAGAAAACCTTAGAAGTGTTCCTGTAATTATGATGCTATTCTGTACTTCTCCTTGTCAACCACGTCCGTCTATAATTGTTCTGCGCCAGAGTAGACAATATATAGCAGATGCACGTAATGCCTATAATTACAGCAGAAGTGCACTTTGAGGATTAGGTGGAGGATTAGCCTGGCTGCAGTCCTGTCGCTGGTTCCTAATGGACGTGATGCCGCAGAGCTGATGTGTTTTGCAAGGAGGGCAACCAACGATTAGGAAAGGCACAGAGGCGCTGTGAAACAAGTCACTGAGGTTGGAAGAGAAACATGGTCTCTTCACTGTGCATGGCAGAATTTGATCCTCAATATAACAAATACATACAACAAATACAATATTGAATTTTAGTTTTTATCTACACTCAGTCACTACTTTATTAGGCACGCCATTTATATAAATGAGCTGTTGTATGAAACTGCATTCTTTTTAGCTAGGTGTTCTTAATAAACTGGCAACTGAGTGTATATAAATAGGAGGGCTGAAGGATAATTCTATGTTATGGTTTGTGTCCCAACATAATTAAATGAATACACAATAAATAAACGATTTCCTTTCCAAATGAATGAAAACCAGTTCTTTAAGATCTACTTGAAAGCATGTATTTTTTTGAAAATTAAAAGATTTACTAAGATGCACTAATAAAATTCAGCTCAAATAGTCAGTATCAAAATATGGATATTGAGATAATCCTGGTAAGTTTATTACACTATTTGTCAATTTTTATCGATATTGCTCACCCTTAATAAATAAATACATGTATCGGAAACAGGTCATGAAACCTGTTAATATCCTTTTGTTTTTAATATACTTGTAGTATCTGATCATGTCTATACTGGTGTATTTCCCTCTAACTTCCAATGAATCTGTGTGCATGTCTTTTAGGTGAGCCAGCAGGCAGCTAAGTGCATCCCCTCCATGGTGTGTCCCGAGCTGACTGAGCAGATCCGCAGGGAGATTGCAGCCTCGCTACATCAACGCAAAGGAGACTTCGCCTGTTACTTCCTCACTGACCTGGTCACCTTCACCCTGCCTGCAGGTACCCAAGATATCCTGATGATCACATCACTTTGCGTATTGGACTTCCTTGCATATGTGTAATCTAACATCTTCTCTGTTTATCCCTAAATACGTTTTGCTTCATGGGCCTCCACTGACAGATTTCTTTTCTGTAGCTTCAATAAACACCTCAAATTAAACAACATCCACCCCAAACAACAGTCTTAACACTTGTCATTTTGAGGTCCTTTAGATGAAGATTGACATTGAATACTGCAGGCTACATTTACTCTGAAAGGGTAGAATGGAAAAATAACACATTTTGGGTCTTGTAGTCATCTTTACATTTTATGCACATGTGTGGAAAGATTATGCAGGCTTCACTGATTAGATTTCCTCTGTTTTTCACGTTATGCCAAGTATTTCTTTGCAGACTGAATTTGGCCCGAGGCCAGCCGCAGGACATTCTCCTTCTGTTTCTGCCTCTCTCTCTTTTAGACAAAGCCAGTGCCATTCACTATTGAGCCAGCGAACAGCCACCAGTGTTCTGGCTTTGTGTGTGCACAGTTCAATACACACAGAAAGACAACATGCTGTACAGGGCTTGTGTTTACAGTGTGCCATTGACAAAATGTCAGCCAATGAATGGAATGGCAAAGAACATCCCCTCTGTGTGTCATTACTGTAGCGTTTCTGTTTCCCTCTGTGCTGTGTACCATTAGCTTATAATGAGCATGAAAGCATAATATCTTTCCTGTGTGTCTCTCCAGATATAGAGGACTTGCCGCCTGCTGTTCAAGAGAAGCTCTTCGATGAGGTGCTGGATCGAGACGTGCAGAAAGGTACCCAAGATTTATTCATGTTCATATCCGGTATCTGCAGGCATTCATTTAAGTCCAGTCACATGACGTGATGTGTTTTGGGTACCTATGATTCATGATCTGGCTGTGCCTATAGAAAGAAACACCTGCTCTTGTGTTCTTCTGTCTCCGACCAGCTCACCACCTCCTGCTTCATCCTCTATACCCTCTCTAATTGGGTTAATTGAGCTCACTGGTTTCCCTCCCACACACATAACCACTGACACACTTCCAGGATTCCCAGCATTCACACTGTGTGTGTGTGTGTGTGTGTGTGTGTGTGTGTGTGTGTGTGTGTGTGTGTGTGTGTGTGTGTGTGTGTGTGTGTGTGTGTGTGTGTGTGTGTGTGTGTGTGTGTGTGAGAATGCTTGTGAACATACGTGTGCGTTTGTGTGTTGCACTGAAATTATCAGAGGAGTCTTGTGACCTATTTAAGCCTCCATAAACTGGGTTGCTGCCGGGGAGAGGTGCACTGGGTTTTTTGGTTTTTGCAGAGAAAGTGGCTGAGGAAGCAGTAGAGGTGTATTTAATAATGTTACAGGAGGAAACAAAAATGCTGAAAATCAGGTTATGCGACGCACAATTTGTTTCCATAACGACTATCTGCAGAAACTTGAGCAACACTCAACACAGCATCAATGCATCACATGGTGAGTTTTTGTGAACAGATTAAGGACTATCAGCTTTTCAGTTTCCTTTTTTAATTCTGGTTGGTCTCATAAAAACCCAGTCTTATTTGTTCATTGGTCAGCTGAGGGAAAAAAATGCTTTATTTTCAACATTTTTCAGAAATGGGCTTGAGCATGGCTTCATGTAACCTGTCCTCCTATTGGTGCCCTCACCCAACGCCCATGCATTTTATCTGTCTGTGTATAGAGTTGGAAGAGGAATCTCCTGTCATCAACTGGTCTCTGGAGCTGGGCACACGTCTGGACAGTCGCCTGTACGCCTTGTGGAACCGCACAGCTGGCGACTGCCTGTTGGACTCGGTTCTACAGGCCACCTGGGGCATCTATGACAAGGACTCTGTTCTCCGCAAGACCCTCCATGACAGCCTGCATGACTGCTCCCATTGGTGAGACACCAAACCCTACACAGAGTCCCTCTGGTCAATGCAGGAAAAATTTTTATTACTTGAAGTATTTTAATGTATTATGCAAAATGCCACGTGTATTTTGTTTTCCTGGTTGTCTGGTGGACTGCCAGTTAAGCCCTGTTGGCAGTTTAGTGGTTTTGATCATTTGACTTGGAGGCTTAGTGTAGAAGCATTTCCTCAGGATATTTACATACTTCCCTCATACAGTCAAATACAGGAGGTTTGATTACTTAGTAAAGGTAAGACATGAAAGAGATGTTCTCCTAATGTGTTTTGCATTAGGAGTGTGGATGATTTTGTTTATGTATAAGTAGGCTTCTTTAGGCGAAGTGTTTTAACTAAAGTTAAAGTTTTTAACTTTGGTGTGGTGACTTGTACAAGTAATACTGTTTCGTGAATGTTAAATGTTGAGTGACAGTAGTTCAACATTTGATTCAAATTAACTTATAAATAGTCTAATATGCAACTTTTTTTTAGGTTTTACACACGCTGGAAGGAGTGGGAGTCGTGGTATTCACAGAGTTTCGGTTTGCATTTCTCTCTGAGAGAGGAGCAGTGGCAGGAGGACTGGGCGTTCATCCTGTCTTTGGCCAGCCAGGTAATTATGAGGCTCCTTCTGATTTACTCACTTCCTTCCTCTAGTTCACCATCAGTCGAAATGGCCCTGTATCATATGGTCAGTTTGTAGAGGGAGCGCGTGATCTTCTCGTAAATGTGTTACGAGGGGATAGAAGTTGTGAGGAACAGGGAGTAACACTTGGAAAATTCTCTCTCTCTATCTATCTATCTATCTATCTATCTATCTATATATAAAAAGATGCATTGTCACTGTTAAAAATGGCAGGTTTGTGGCCAAAAAGGTGTGCATTTTTGGTTGTTGAAAATAGAAATGACCAAGTTAATTATTTGGTGACTGACTTGTTTTAGAAGATCATTAACCGGCTGACACACATTTAGAAATGCAGGAAGCTCACCCTCTCATTTATACTCCTCATCTGTTGCACATACAGAGTAAACTGTGTACTGTCTCCTCTTGTGGTTTTGGAGACTGACACACCATGTTGTTTTTGTTATTCCTGTTGTTGCTGTTAAAAAAGAGGTAAACAAGAAAATCTTCCTACTCCTGTTTAAAGGAACCCTGTGGATTTTTCTCATATACAAGCAGTTATTTTTATGTTCAGTATTTCTCACCAAAAAACATTGTGTGAATTTGTTAGGCCTGACACACTTTCCTTAAAAACATTTAAAAAGCTGTTTTTCTTCTCTTTTCTTTAAAACTTTATTTACATCGGGCAGCCAATCGGTGGAATAGTTTGGCTGACATGCACACATTTGCATTACTGTCCTCTGCAGCAGTGCGTATCACATCACCTGCATTCTTATGTATGTACAATAGGGACCCGCACATCGAAGACTGATTCATAGCCCCACTAACGGTCACTTGCAGTATTTATCAGCTTTATCTTAATGCGAGTGTTGCTCAGTAAATTTCATGCCAATAAAGTAAATTGGATTGAGTTGCATTAAACTATTCAGTTTAATGCAACTCAATCCAAATTACTTTATTGGGAGACACAGTTGGAAGAGTAGCACTGTGCAGGGTGGATTGTGTGTGAATGACGGGGAGGACATAAGCAGTTATCATAGATCCCCCTAAAATGGAGTTGTAGATTGACAGACAGCTCATCTGCTTGGCTGGCACGCCTGCCCAACATGTGACCTTGGGATTACAGGCATTTAGCTCAGAGAGCCACTCCACTGGCAGTATAGACAAACACAGCAAAAGCTATCATGTGATAACCTCGTCTGAGGCTTTGACGGTGACGGAGAGGTGAGATCCAAAGGATAAGATCGGCCTTTCTGTATCCTATCCCATAAGTGTGGATGACTTTGAAGCCCCCTTTTAACATGAAATGTCATTGTAGCTATATTAAAAAGCAGGTATGCAGTCTCCTTTCTGCTCATGCAGATAGTATAACTGAGGGAGGAGAGAGAGAGGCTGGCATGCACACGTACTCGGAGCTGCTTGTGCTGCAGGTTCAGTGTGCAGGACACTGTAATATAATCACATTACTTGGCAGTCTCAGCCCTTGTCACTATTTTTAGTCAGATTAAAATTGAATGTACAATTGGGGGAAGCCTATAAGATTACAACTACTGTATGATGTGTTATTTTTTTTTGTCTTTTTTTTTTTTTTTTTTTCCGCTCAGCCCGGGGCCAGCCTGGAGCAGACCCACATCTTTGTTCTCGCACACATTCTTCGCAGACCGATCATCGTCTACGGAGTGAAATACTACAAAAGTTTCCGTGGCGAAACGTTAGGATACACTCGTTTTCAAGGTGAGGCAGCATGTGGATAAACCTGGAAGATTTTAATAGTAATTTATATAAAGACTCTAATACTTAACTTTTTGAGTGATTCTTCTTTAAATCATGGGTTCACACAAATTACAAATAGACATGTTTTCTCTTTTTACCTCTTGTGGCATTTAGCTTGGTTTTATTTGCTGTTTACAAACCTCGCTGGGAACAGTTTTCACTGGAACTACTTTCTGCTGAAGAAATGGTTCCCACGAAAACTGTTGACAAGTAAATTTGCAGTGTTGCCAGCTCGACAAATGTGCTACCAGTGACCTCCATTGTATTAGAGTGGATGCAAAAAATCTCAGAGAGAGATATCCGTCTGACCTGGGCAAATAAAACCAAAAACTATCTCCACGGCTAGGTCACCAAGATATACAGTGTGTATATATATTTTTTTGTAATTCAGGAATGAACTGACCCTTTAAGTTACTTGAATTCACTCAGTGTACAGACTGTATTTCTAAAAGCCATTAATTTTATCATGGAGTTAGCCTTTGGAATCTAACTCTGGATTCTAACTCTGTACACTTACAACAGGGCATGAAATAAGGTCTTTGACTCTTGAGCTCATAGCCTCTTTACATCGTGGCAGAAAGTTAGCTGAAAGTTGTATATCAACACCAGAGAGAGCTGGGGTGCGTAGTCGCTATGTAACACAGAATATGTTTACCTCAGTCAGTCTGTTGTACTGCCTGTAATTTTTGATGAATAAGATAACCTCTGATGACTCGGTACATATCCATTCAAGGAGGGAGGGTGTACTCCTGAAGAAGTCGGCTGAAATGCAGCCACTTCTGATGTCAGGTCAGATTTGAGATGGTGTTGGCCCCGACTGACATTCACACACAAACACACTGTAATTTGAGTGTACAGCTGCAGGGCCTGCTCCTCCCTGGTGGCTTAAGTGTTGTGGCGTACAGTATAGCTCCCAGCTGGTCTGACTTGCTTCGCGTGTGTTTGTTTAGGTGTGTACCTGCCTCTGCTGTGGGAACAGAGTTTCTGCTGGAAGAGCCCTATCGCCCTGGGCTACACACGGGGCCACTTCTCGGCCCTGGTGGCCATGGAGAACGACGGCTACGACAATCGCGGTGCGGGCGCCAACCTCAATACTGACGATGACGTCACGGTCACTTTCTTGCCACTGGTGGACAGCGAGAGGAAGCTGCTGCACATTCACTTCCTGTCTGCACAAGAGGTATGGAGTGATACTGTGACGTCCAGCTAGAGCTCACACATCTTTGTTTTATATTAGGTAGGTGCCCTATGTCCAGCCCCAAACAGGAAGCAGCAAACCAGGTAGTTACTTTGGTAACGGCACAAAACTCCTCTAATACTGTCACACACACACAATAGATGGTGAATTCAATGTTTTATGAGTCGGTCTTTAATTCGGCGTTGATCTGATCCACTAACCAGCACTTATTTTAGTGAGAAATCTTAATTTTTGAAATGGTTTGCCTCTCATTCCCGTGGTCTTCTCCCACTAAAATACCACAGCTAAACAATGGAGGCTGGTAGAGAGATGAGGCAACAAAATCCAAAATGTCAAGTTTGTACGGAAATACAGTTTCTTTATGACTGTCGACATAAATGCCCTTTATCTTGTACTTCTAGAGTTATGTGTTGTTATGGACACGTAAGGAATTGTTAATGTCATATTTCTTAAAGGGAGTTTGGTGTACTGTTTTCCCCGGAGAGTGCAGTCTCATTTTCCTGCCATGTCAATAATCTTGCAACCCCACTTTTTAATTTTAACTAGGTGCCCATACTTGGCCATAAAGTCTGGGTGAAAATCATTTTAAACCAATATGCTCCTTTTACCCAAATCAGGGTGGTTTAAAAAAAAAAAAAAAGGACAATGATGAGTGTTATGTACAGCTTATGGTGTCAGGTTACCAGAAACTGTTTCCAGCACGCAGTTGTGAAGTGGATGTTTATGTTTGTGATACAGGACTGTGCTCATCAGTAGCTTCACGTCTTAAATATGTTCCATTTTGTTGCCCAAGTAACTGCATGTTTTGTCTGCGACTCAGATGGGCAACGAGGAGCAGCAGGAGAAGCTGCTGAGGGAGTGGCTGGACTGCTGCGTGACAGAGGGAGGCATGCTGGCAGCCATGCAGAAGAGCTCCCGCCGCCGCAACCACCCCCTGGTCACCCAGATGGTGGAGAAGTGGTTGGATAGATACCGCCAGATCCGCCCCTGTGCCTCTCTGTCTGACGGTGAGGAAGAGGAGGACGAAGACGAGTGAGTGGGGGGCTCTTAAATCTGAGACTGGACACTGTAGGCTCTGGGAGAGTACCTTACTATCTACATTTCTTTTTTCTTTCTCCAAAGTGTAAATCTTCAACTTGTAATAATGCATGTGTTCTGTGAGCTCTATGGTAGAAGAAACCAGCACCAACAAACAGAATCCTGATTACTGCTCCTATGAAAGCACATCAAGTCCACTTAGTTTGCCTTCCTGTCCCCAGATTTCACCTCATTTGTTATCAAAGTAATTCGACCTGGGAGAAGTACTACGACATATAGGAAAATATACTGTATTTAAGGAAATCCCAAAGCTGCACTAGATGAGTATTTCATTTACAGAATTGCCTGACAACAATTTTGCTTAAAACTGAGAGGATGCTAATCTGTGTGTGTGTGTGTGTGTGTGTGTGTGTGTGTGTGTTTAAAGAGCACCTGTTTTCCTCATTGCTGATCCCACTGCAAACCCCTTCTGATGTTGGATTTATTTATTTGTTTAGGAGAGCTAGCGCGTGCGGAGGCGACACCTTTTTGTTCTGCCCCGTTTTATCTGTGTCCCGTTTGATCCGTTCAGTCTTGAAGTATTTTATTTTGCACAGATTATACCTACATTCTGTGAGGGGGAGGGGGGGACGGACGACAAGTTTACTGACATTTTTACGTGTGATTTAGTAGCTCGTCATGTTAGAGTGGGTGGTGGGGGGAAAAAGAGAACCAAACACTCTGCCTCTTTCTATAGAGTGCATTATTAAATTTGACTCACTTGCATCCTCTTTGTTGCCATTTGTATTTGTTTTCAAATGTCTCATTATTGATTTGGATTAGTAAGACTGTTGGGTTTGACTTGAGAATTGGTGGATGGGAATTATTTTTATTTTTTTTTGATTTGCCTGTTCGATAGTTTATCACACACAAGGACACAGTCAATAATGCTCACAGCATCTAAATATAGTACAGATAGTCCACTGTAGGATGAAATTCCTCAAGTGCGAAGTTGAGTTTAAAAAAGAGCGCTACATAGTTTGTTTTTTGTAGAATTGGGCCCAAATCACACATCTGTGTTTCTGTCATCGCCCTCTTGGGAGCATCCTGTGATTCAAAACCTCAATACAGAATTACTCTCTCCATTGTAACTAAGTTGTAATGTTCACTAGCTCCACTATAGTAGAAGGGGTATATGCAATGATCAGCAAAAACATGAAAGAGTAGATCTTTTTCTTTGTGGATTCAAAGTTTTGGGGGAAAAGCAAAATGCTTTCCTAATTCAACAAGGATTGAGTTACTAGAACTACAGTGAGCTTTTCACCGACAACAAATGGAATCAAAGTTAAAAAATTAACAGCCTAGTAAGATTACATTTTAACCCTGAGAGCCAACATTTTGTTGTTTTAGCGTTGCTTATTTTTACGGGTTATTGCCATCACATTTGCTGCATTTCATTGTCTGTCTCAGGATTTGTTTATACTTTGGCGCCCCCCTGTGATGAAGGATAAAACTGTATAAGGATGGCACAGATCATGTAAGAGTACAGCAAAGGAAAATGAGCATACTGCTATGATAATACAACAGGACAGAAAGTGTAGGTACAGACAGCTGGTTCTCAGAATCGTATCTTTTATTTGAACTGCACTGAATGCTAAATGTTCACCTTGTACAAGAAACGAATACAAATACTCACACTAAAAACAAAAACATACTGCTGGCTGCCTCTTCTGCTATTGTTGGGACACTAAGTAGGAGTTTCTGCTATTGCTCTTACAGAGTACAGGATGCCCCAAAGAACCTGGCCTTCAATAGAACAAAGAAAATATAAGAAGGAGAGAAGAGAGAGGGTGGATCACATAGGACTATGGTTATAGGAACATTTAACTAGGCAATACAAATCTAACAGGACTCTTCAAAACTCTTTAACACCAAAAACGTGGGATGCGCCTTGTATATAAAAATACCACAATGAAGATAATGAGGGAGGAGAGAAAATATCCAGACTAACCAGATTAGTCTTGTCTTTTTTTTTTTTTTTTCTTCAAAGACAAATTCTGGGAATAAACAGCATCTGCAAAAAAGTGTTTTCCTGAGTCATTAAGAAATGAAGTTTGCTTTAACCCTTTCCTGTCTTTAGTGTGAAATGTGTTCAAAGAAGGAAGGAAGGGAGGAGTCACTCACAATCCGTGCGCTGCTGCCACCAAGATAAGATCGGCTGTCCATTGGCTGTCATCAGAAATGTTTGTCAACAGAAGAATCCGATGCAGTCACGCCAACTTCATTATTTTTTGATAAAAACGCATTCCTTCTTCACAGCTCACAGAAACTAAAAAGTTAAATACTTGGCTGGCAGCTCCCTCTAAATCCATATAACCTCAAAACTCAGCTACAATCAAATGTATAAAGTGGGTGTTATGTTTAGTGTTTCCCGCTGACGGCTTCAGAACATTGCTCAAAACATATTGGAGCAACTTATTGTCTCAGGTGCAGAAGAAATCCCTCACTCTGTGTAGAAGTGCCCTCAAGTGGTGAAATCCTCTAACTGCAACTGTGACAGCTGTCATACTGTGTGTATTATTGCCAGGAAAGGGTTAAAACCCACTCTAGATTACTATAACTAATGAGCAATGATAAATATATATAAGTCAATAATCCATTTTCAGTCATTCACACTGAAGATCAAAAGAAAAAATTAATTCTCTTCTGAGGAATAATGAGGGGCCTAAACATCACACATTAGTTACATAAGGAGGGTTG
>LKNJ01001898.1:0-40804 GCA_002120245.1 Maccullochella peelii
CCCAAAGCATCACACTGCCTCCACTGGCTTGCCTTCTTCCCATAGTGCATCCTGGTGCCATGTCCTTACACTTGCCCATTTTTCCTGCTTCCAACACGTCAACTTCGAGGACAAAATGTTCACTTGCTGCCTAATATATCCCACCCACTGACAGGTGCTATTGTGACGAGATAATCAATGTTCTTCACTTCACCTGTCAGTCGTCATAATGTTGTGGCTGATCAGTGTATAGCCTACTGCTTTTTCAAAAAGTCCACAAGATGTCCTCACTTGCTCATTTGCCCACATATGTGTATGTAATTGCAAACTGCACATTGATCAGATCCAGGGCATCCAGATAGACTTATGTGAATTTAGGGTCTAATGTTAGAGGTATTGTGATTGTGATTTATGATTTGGGCCATATAAATAAGTTTGACTTGACTTAAATGATTATTCTCTGCAGACTCTATGGAGACTCTTGCCCCCTGGAGTCCCTCGCCTCCTCTTTGTCCTCTAAACGGATCACATTCACGGAAGCTTCCAAGCAGGACTTTGCACCTCATAAAGTGGGTGATACCTTTGGACCGACGTAAGTATGATTGTCAGATTTTATCACCCTCAGATCTTTTAGTCCCTCACATCTTGGCAATAACCCAAGCTTAATGCCTGTTGAAGGTGGTGGACTTGCTGGTTCAAAGTGACCTTGAAAATTCCTGAGTCCTGGAGAGGGAAGGAGGTTCATCTTCTGTGGGAAAGCGATGGAGAAGCAATGGTTTGGAGAGATGAACAGCCAGTTCAGGTAATGTCGCAGCAGTTTTATTTAAGTCAGACTAGATTAAAGTGCCAACATTCGATGTTAAACCCATGACTAGATTTCATTGGGACATGTGACGTGGATTTGTAGGGCCTGACTAAAGAGGGTGAAAAGACGAGTTACATCCTATCTGACTGTCTGAAAGATGAGGAGCCGCACAGGTCAGTTAACTAAAACATGAGTTCATAGCTGCTTCTGTAACCAACTTGGCTTTCTGATCTTATGGGCAGCTCTCAACTCATATTTTCTCTTGTTCTTTAGTGTCACCCTTTATGTAGAGGTGGCCTGTAATGGGCTTTTTGGAGCTGGTCAAGGCTCCATGATTGCAGCCCCAGATCCGAACAGGAAGTTTTCTGTACAGAAGGCTGAGCTGGTGGTATTTAACCGGGATGTACAGGAGCTGCTGACTGATTTTGAGATGCTGATTGACATCGTAAAGGTACAGTCACACAAAACAGGACACGTTGGTACCATTGCTTTACTTTTTACGTTTAATGGAAGCAAACATTAACTTCTGCTGTTTCATTTCTCTTCCTTCACAGGAACTCGGAGAGGGAGAGCAACGAGGCTACCAGGCACTCTTCACTGTCAATGAGATGGTGAACCTCTGTGACCCTTCTGATCCCAGCTCCTTCTCCAAAGCACACAGTCTGGCTCACAACTTCTTCAGCCAGCGGAACGGAGAGAGTCAGCACACTGCTCATGCGATGGGTCACTGCCACATAGACTCAGGTCTCAGGTTTAATTTCTGTTGTTGAACAGGGCTGAGAATTGATCTACAACACTTTTTTGGTTCCAACCAAAATCTGTTTGAGTATCTAAAACTGTGGAAAAACAGCTGGTGTTGAATGCCTGGTCAGATTTGTAGTCATGTTCACTTATTCATTAATTTGATATTTACTCATTTAAAATAATAATTTTGGCAATTTTATTTAGGCAACAATCTTCTCTGGCTGCTTGTGTTTAGCTTCTTTTGTTAAAGGGAAAAGGGAGTTCATAGAAAAGCACATTTATATTTGGCAAAATATAGAAAACTCAGACTCCAACTCAAATCACATCATCAGTAGTAGGAAAAGGATACTCTGCCATATTTTTGAAGTAGAAAACTAATAGAAAATGCACATAAAATCGTAGTTAACATTTGTGAATCTGTATCTGCAGCTTGGCTGTGGCCCTACGAAGAGACCATTCGCAAATGTGGTCGAAGCTGGGTGACAGTGATCCGTTTAATGGAGAAGAACCCAGAGTTTGTTTTTACTTGCTCTCAGGTAATTCCCCGCTAATAGAGTTTTGTATGAACCGTAAAGGTTTTAGATATCTGTGAATTCAGTTTTGACCTGTTTGCTTCTTGTCCAGGCCCAGCAGTTCCAGTGGGTGAAGAGCTGGTACCCAGGACTCTTCTCCCAGATTCAGCATTACGTCAAGAAAGGCCAGTTCATTCCAGTTGGAGGAACGTGGGTGGAAATGGTAAACCATTCATGTATCTTGCTGCTGCCATCCAGCCCTTTTTCTGAACATGATATCCTGAGTTAAGATGTACTAATTCCATGTTTGCCTGTCAGGATGGCAATCTGCCTTCAGGTGAGTCCATGGTCCGGCAGTTCCTAGAAGGCCAGCGCTTCTTTAACGACGAGTTTGGGATCCATTGTAAAGAGGTAGAGATTCATAAAAAATGTGTACATTACCTGAGTTGATCGCCGTATGTAATGTCTGCTACATTTGGGGCCACTTTTTCATCACAAATACATAATGTGAGGATCTTTTCTCTGTTCTCTTTAGTTCTGGCTTCCAGATACATTTGGCTACTCTGCCCAACTTCCTCAAATAATGCAGGGCTGTGGCATTTCCAATTTCTTGACACAGAAGCTCAGCTGGAACCTGGTCAACACCTTCCCTGTAAGTAAGGTACCCATGCGCTAGGTTTGAAACAATTTAGTTGAAAAGTTTTGATTTTCAGTTTTGATTTTTCTTTCCCAAAGCACAACACATTTTTCTGGGAAGGTCTGGACGGCTCCAAGGTTTTAACTCATTTCCCACCAGGAAATTCCTATGAAATGAAGGGCAAGGTTGAAGATGTGAGTTTTTGGTTTATAGTACGCATAACATGGTGAATGTTGAGTCTGTGAAGATAATATTTACAGTTCTCACAAAGCTTACATTCATCTGTTTTCTCTGCCCACAGCTGGTGAAAACAGTGAAGAATAACAAAGACAAAGGCAGAGCCAATCACAGTGCAGTGTTGTTTGGTTTTGGTGATGGTGGCGGGGGGCCCACACAGCTGATGCTAGACAGACTGCACCGTGTCCGGGACACGGATGGGCTTCCTAAGTCAGTTCCTGTCCCACGCTTTACCTCTGCACTTGTCAGTAATGACGACTGAGGCGGAGACACTTGCCATGAGTTTTATATTCACTTTTCCTGCACCGTGGGATTTCTGTAATGAAGTTTTCAAAAGGGTGTGTCAGCACGTAGGCAGTTGACCCCAAGCTTGTTAAATGCAAAAGGATATGAGTGATGTCTGCTCATGTCATTGGGGTGTAGTTTTACAAGATTACTCAATACAGTTACGTTTTAGTTAGAATGAATAACAAAGTTGTAACCAGAGATGTCATTGTTCATTTCCTTCTCCAATTCTTGTGTGTTTCTTAGGGTCCAGACATCCAGTCCTGACAAGCTTTTCTCTCAGCTTCAGGCTGACTCTGCTCTGCTTTGTACTTGGACTGGAGAGCTCTTCCTGGAGCTGCACAATGGCACCTACACCACACAGGCGCAGGTGGAATAAAAATCTGTCCTCATTATAAGAAGAAATAAAATTTTGCAATAACAAAACAAACAGGAAAAAAATCTAAGCACACAAATACGATAGAGAAGAAGAAATAACAAGAATAGTATACAGTAGTATACTGGTGGTGCAGCTTTAACACTCAGGTAATATATTTCTATAAGTAAATGCAGATACGCATATATGCAGGGAGCCGGCCTAATTACCAGTAACACCTTACAAAATAATACAGTCCCATGCCACAAATAATAATACAAAATAATCACAAATGAGAGGAAAGGGATCATACTTGTGCAGGAAATAGATATGAAATGTGTGAAATAAAACCAGTCCAACTGAATGGAGGATAAAAATGTTACAAACTAGCAGTGTGTTAAAATGATCAAAAATGTTTGTACTGTTTGATAAAGTGCAGTTATTTTCATGCTTTCTTTACTGTTTCCAGATTAAACGAGGGAACCGCCAGTGTGAGACGCTGCTTCATGACATTGAGATAGCCAGCAGCTTGGCGCTGTGTCGGGACAGGACTTTTCAGTATCCTGTGGAAAAACTGCAGGAGCTCTGGAGGTCCAGACACATCTGTCAATGTTTGACGATGAGCATGATGATAATAAATGGTCTCTGTTGTTACAGTATGAAAATGGTTTATTTTATTTTTCCCTTACAGGCTGCTTCTTCTAAACCAGTTCCATGACGTGATTCCCGGCAGCTGTATAGAGATGGTTGTGGAGGATGCGCTCCGGTATTATGAAGGTACAGTTTTCAGTAGCTGTCCATTAAAAGCAGAGCCATATTGATATGTTGTCTTCCAAAATCACAAGTATGTCACTGCGTTTTAGATATCCGTAGCGATGGTACTACACTGCTGCGTGATGCCTGTGGAGCCCTGGGGTCAAAGGGCAACTCTGCTGGTGTGTTCAACTCTCTGCCATGGGAGCGCCATGAAGTCATCCAGATTCAAGATGGCGCTGGTAAACCTGGTCTGGGTATGTTAGATATTTACAATGTTTATGTCATTGCCTTCCAAACTAGGACTGCATATCTGACACTCTGTGGTATCGGTTGTTCTGCAGCTCTGGTGAGAGTTCCCAGCATCGGTTTGTCTCCTGTCAAAGACACACAGCCTGTGGCTCCTGTCTCTGTCACTGTTCAAGTATGGACTCTGTATAGAGAGCATTTAATTCATTTAGCTTTGTTGTAACTTAATTTGGCTAACTGAGACGTTGTGTAACATTACAGGCCGACGGCACTGTCCTCATGGAGAATGGGATTTTACAGACTGTCATAAACAAAGATGGCACTTTGGCGTCACTGTATTTGGTCAATGCAAACAGGTACTGTAGGACAACATGTGACCACCTGTGTATTTTCTGCTGCAGCATTAACATCAATGAATTAACATCTGTCTCATCACTCTGTTGGTTTCAGAGAAGCCATCTCTGACAGCTGTCATGGGAACCAGTTTGTCATGTTTGATGATGTCCCTCTGTACTGGGATGCTTGGGATGTAATGGACTACCATCTGCAGACAAGGTGACTGTCATTACTGTTACATCTATCACCTTGATACACATCACAGTATTTGCAGGTATTGTAGATATAAATATCAAAAACCTAACTGCAGAAATGACCCTATAGGAAGCCGGTGCTGGAGGTGGTGCAGCCTGTTTGTGTGGTGTCCTCAGATGGGCTCCGAGGCAGTGTCAGCTTCACCCTCAGGATCAGTGATAAGAGCACTATCACACAGGAGATTGTCATGGACGCCATGTGTCCTTACATCAAGTTCAACACAGAGGTACTTTAGAACATTTATGATATCTGTAGTTATCTGATCCAACAGTTGACAAATTCTTCAATACCCAAGAAATACCCTAATGTTGCATCCTCCAATTTCAGGTGAAGTGGGCAGAATCACACAAGTTTCTTAAGGTGGAATTCCCTGTGCGAGTACACAGCCCCAATGCTACATATGAGATCCAGTTTGGCCATCTGCAGAGACCCACACACAGGAACACTTCATGGGACTGGGCCAGATTTGAGGTACGACACTGTATGAGTAGGCTAATGTTCAGCTTACACTGATCTGCACAGGTATTTTGACAGCAACACCTGTCAGTGTCCTGTCTTGGCACTGCACGCCTAAACTGTAGGACAACAGATGACAGTGATGCTGTTTGCTAATTGTCATCGTGGCTTCAATCTTCAAGGTTTGGGGTCACAAATGGGCCGATTTGTCGGAGCACAACTTTGGAGTTGCACTGCTGAATGACTGCAAATATGGCTATTCGGTCCACAACAACATTATGACGCTGTCCCTGTGAGGTTCCCCACTGTTCATATACAACAATTCTACCAATAGTACAATTCAGTTTCATTAAAAATTTAAATTATCCTTGGATCTAACAGTAGATGTCTTTGTTTTAGACTGAGAGCACCGAAGGCCCCAGATGTTAATGCTGATATGGGGACTCATCATTTCACCTATGCGATCATGCCACACACAGGTAGTATATAAAATAAATTCTCATTAAACCTTCAAACTCTGACCGTGCAACTTGTAATATGATGTATCCTGTGTTGTGACAGGAGCCTTCCAAGATGCCTCTGTCATCCAGTGTGCATACAACCTCAACTTCCCTTTGAGGTCAATCCACTGCACTCCTGACACCGTGCCCTGGAGTGCCTTTTCCATCAGCTGTGCATCAGTCATCCTTGAAACCATTAAACAGGTATCCCAT
This sequence comes from Maccullochella peelii, assembly GCA_002120245.1. NCBI lineage: Eukaryota > Metazoa > Chordata > Actinopteri > Centrarchiformes > Percichthyidae > Maccullochella > Maccullochella peelii. The sequence goes on from LKNJ01001898.1 coordinate 6,317, forward strand.
TAAGAACTGTGCTTTACCTAGCTTGACTTAATCCACTCAGCCCGTTAAAGCTCCATTTACTATAATAGGCTGAGGAGAGGAAGGGGGCACTTGTAGTCCGACTCTTTGAGTCACACGGGAGCAACGTGACTGCAACTCTCCACTCCACCCTTCCAGTCAGGAAAGCCTGGCAGTGAGTATTTCTATTTTTTATATTCATTGCTGTCTGGCTTTGTTTATGTATTGTCTAAGAACAAAGCTGTTTTTTCCCCCCTTTCAGTTGTGATCTCTTGGAGAGACAGGACCCCACCCAGCCAGCAGACATTACATCAGAGGGAATCACTCTGAAGTTCAATCCCTTTCAGATTGTGTCCCTTCTCCTCATCTTGTGATGGATTTACCAAGCCTCGGGGTAGTCACAAATTGAATATTAATACCACACTTTTTGAGATACTCAGATGACTATTGTGATTACTTTGCATCAGATCAATAAACTGTACTACAACTTTTGTAGAAACGTGTTTTATTAAAATATTTAATAGCATAAAAACATACAACAACCATATAGTGGTTCGTCCCGTTTGTTTTTATTTGCTGTTCTGTCTGGTCACTCTCCCGCTCCGCGTCTGTGGACCTGCAACAAGGATGACCATGAGATTATATGTTTTCAATACTCCCCCAGTAGAAAAACCTTGTTTCATTTTGAGAGTATCGTGAGCTCACCTGCAGCTGTTGACACAGAGCTGCTGCTGCTCTTCCTGCTATGTGACGTTGACCTCTTTTCATGATGAGGTGTGTTTCCTTCCCACGTCTTTTTAATCTTTCTTTCCTTGGATCCGGCTTCCTTCGGATGTGCATTCTTTTCTTTCTTTGGTGTTTTGGTCACAATTTCCTGTTTGACCACCTTTTTCTTTGTTTCTTTTTCTTTGCTTTCAGAGCGACTCTTGGCCACCTAATGAAATCAAACTGGTGTTAAGAGTTACTTCTGTAGAGTTCATTATTTGTCAAGCAAAAAAAAGTTACTGTTTATACCTTTTTCTTGTCTGTGTAATCATGGTCATCTTTCTTTGCTCTCTTTTTTGCTTTGGGTGACTTTGAATCTATTGTGTAAGAGAGACTGGACATCAGTTTAATCAGATGCATCAGATCTATTCTCAGATACATTTCATTTGAATTCATGTATTCAAAGTATTATGTACCTTTAGGCGCCATGGGGCCTGGATCTCCCTGAAATTAGAACAGTAGCTATTAGCATCAGTGATATATCAAATCCTGTGCCAGAGATTAAAATATAGGATTTTCTTTTAACTCACTTTGAACCACATAGTTCTGCCACTGTGGTCCCGGATAGATTTCATTCCATCCACGTTGTAACACTGAAGCCAGGCCTCAAAGCCAGAGTAGTCTGCCTTCTCGGGATCGTAGCCCTTTCCACCTAAGTCACAAAATGAGTCAAAAGACAGGAAATGTATTATCTCTGAATTAGAGTGAAGCCTTTCACTCAAACTGAAAGCTAACAGAATCTTTGAACTGAGTTTCAGAGTGGACCAGACAGTAAACACATGATGACCCACCTAGGCTCACCACCTCCAGTGGTACTGTATGACACAGTCTCAGCAGGTCTCCCGTCTCCACTTTCAGCATTTTCTTTTTAGCTCTGTCTGAGGACTTCTAACCAGAAAGAAGAAAGGCACTGTTAGAAAACACAAAGCGGTTAGGATTTAGCATCTGATCTGAAAGATGTGTGTGTGTGTGTGTATCTGTATGGGTTCTTTCACCTTTGTGTGTGTCAGCTCATTTTTCACAGGCTTCTCACATGAATCTTCTGACTCAAGGCCTTCCAGTATACTCCTGGCAGGCACAAAGGGTGGGATGTTCAACCTCAAAAAAAAACAACACACTACTGTTAACACATTGTAAGACAAGAAGGCTCTTGTGTTTTCACATCTTGTCTGAATCATTATGTCTCCGCACGGGCAGCAAGAAGCCAAGAACTGAAAGAAAGCCATTCACTTAATATCTGAGGGAAACCGACCTTGAAATTTGTGAGAGCTGAAACTATTTATATAGCACCTTTCATACAGTTGGTGTAGCTCAAAGTGCTGTACAATAGAGATGAAGGAACAAGAAAATAAAACATGCAAAATAAAAAGTGCAAATACTGCGCAATAAAACCAAGCAAAGAAATAAGTAACAAGTACAAGAATCAGCTACTCGCAAGAATAGGTATGCCTAGGACAATGGAATATTTAAGACAGCACTAATATAAAGAAAGGCATACGACCAATAAAATATGTCAAGAAAAAAACAGATTAAACAAAACAAGGCTATGGAAAAGTGACAACTAGTTAAAAGCAATGCTGAATAAATAAGTTTTCAATTGTCGTTTAAAAATGTTCACAGAGCTTGCATCTCTTATAGCCTTGGTTAGGGAGTTCCATAGTTTTGGGGCATAGTTAAAAAAGGCTGAGCTGCCGATTTTCTTTAGAGTTTATATTAAAAAAACCGGCAGCAGAGGATCTAAGAGGCCGTGAGGGATTATAAAACGACAAAGAGTTAGTAATGTAGGCTGGTCCCAAACCATTAAGAGCCTTGTAAACAAGTAAAATAACTTTACAATCCTAAAAGATTCCTCACAAAAGATCCTAAAAGACACCAGGAGCCAATGCAGATTCACTAAAACTTGGGTGATATGCTCTCTCTCTATTGTTTTAGTTAAAAGTCTAGCAGCAGTGTTCTGAATTAATTGTAGTTTATCAGTTGATTGTTTTTGGAAGACCGGTGAGGAGAGGATTACAATAGTCTAATCTACTTGAGATGAATGCATGAACAAGTTTTTTGGCATCTTGTTGGGATAGGAAGTAGGTTGAAGGAGGTTTGGTTTTTTCAACAGAGGTTTTATAGCTGCAATTTTAAAAAGGATTCTGGAAAACATCCAGTTTCAAGGGACACGTCAATGATCTTTCTAACACAGTGATGCAAACAGTTAAAACAACTTAAAAAAATGGGTCATGGAAGACTTACTCTCAAGCCTATAAAGTTCCTGATCGGAAATGATGTCAAATTTTGACATGTTTGCAGTAATTTTGCTAGGCCGACTGACGTCATCATCTATGACAATAGCTGCTCTTATGGAGGTAATTTTGTTGTTAAAAATATTGCAAATTCCTAGTGAAATCTAGTGGAGGATAATTGGTCTAGCACATCATTGACATGGTCAGGATTGAGCAACCGGTTTATAGTTGTGAATAGTGTTCTAGGATCATTCTTACTCTCAGCAATCACCTTGGAGAAATAAGCCTTTCTGGCTTTGCGTATGGCTAAGTTAAAATATGTCATTTGTTCCTTGTAAATATTAAGATGGACTTCTAGACCAGTTTTCCTCCACTTTCTCTCCGTTGCTCGACAAGATCTCTTTCACTCACGAACAGAATCTGTCATCCATGGTGATATTTTACCGAATGATCTCTTTTTTCCCCCCACTATATTTATAATATCAGTCAGGTTGCTATTGAAAAAATCTACCATTTCAGTTACTGAGCCGTTTATATCAGATAGATTGGATACAGCTCAGAGAATTTACGCTGAGTTTTGGTGTCTAGCGACCTTTTGCGAAGAGTAATTTGTTTTGTGCTTGTGGGTGCTGATAAAAAGGCATCAAAAAATGGACGTGAAGTCAATCACAGAAACAATAGCAACATATAGACCTTTTGACATCACTAGATCAAGTCTATTCCCAAGACGGTGGGTGGGCTCGATGACATGCTGGGTGAAGTCCAGATTATCAAGTAGTGTTTTGAATTCCAGTGTCAAGGAGTCACCGTTTGTGGGATTATTAAAATCACCAGTAATGACAATCCTGTCATGGCTCAGTATGATAGAGGATAGAAATTCAGAGAATTCAGACATAAAACCAGGATTGGGAGGACGGTAAATGACAGCACAGAGGACAGGGTCTGTGCTGCACAATTTGAATAAAAGTACCTCAAAGCTTATAAAGTTATTGACAGGAAGCTGAATACATTTATAGCATTTTTTATATACAGCAGCAAGTCCACCACCACAGCCACTGCGTCTAGACCAAGTTTAGACATATTGCATAGACCATTTGGTCATAGTTTTCAACAATGCCAGTCAGTCTTTTTCTTTAAACCAGAACTTCACAGGAAAAGAACTTTGAGATATTGTCAGTTTATATAGTCTAGCACGAAATCAAAGCTACTCCCTGTAGCCTTTGTTTTTGTTTAAACTTTTTTTTAATTTTTTTAATGTCCATAGGCCTATTGTTAATCAAGGTCTGTCCATACCAGGCTTCCTGCCCTGTGCGTGCACATGCCTGTTTTCTTTCAGTTTTTGTTCTTTGCAACCACTACATCAAGCAAGGTACTACAGATGCAAACTAGCCATGAGAACATCTACGGAAATATCTGATGTCTCGCTGTAAATTAGTGAATACTGTAATAATGATAAGGGATGCACTGATCCAACTTTTTCTCTCCCAATACTGATTCTGATACCGAGGACCGAACCGATAACTGCTTTCTTTTTCCCCCAAATTTGACATCTGTGTACCTCATTGTGTGGAAATCCTTGGGGTCATTTTTATGAAAGGTAACATGAGGCCATGGATTGCTGTGGAACTGAGTCAGTCACACAATGAATTTAACCAATAGAGGAAATATTAAGTTTTATAATGACAATTATGAAGAAACTATATTAAATTATATTAAACAAAACGATTAGCTAAAAGACAATAAAATTAACTGCCAACTATTTTGATAATTGATCAATTGTTTGAGTCTTTTGTCAAACAAAGATGCCAACTATTTACTGGCTTCAGCTTCTCAAATGTGAAGATTTGCTGCTTTTCTCTGTCTTATTTGATTTTGAACTGAATGTTTTGGGGATTTAGAATGCTGGTCTGTATGTTATTAACCAACAATTGTTATTATTATGTTAATAAGCAGATTAATCTATAATTAAAATAATTGTTAGTTACAGTCCTATGTTTAAAGTGGATCGTCATGTCATGGTCCTCTTAATAAGGTCAGTATCAGTGCGTCCCTAGTACAAAACTGTATAATGTGTCATTTGTATAGGTCGTGCACGTTTATCACCTGAAAAGGATTTCAGCCCTCAGGTAGTTCCCGATACCATTGAAGTACTTCTGATTGAGCAGAACTTCACAGATGGGCCTGTCAAAGGCGCGGTCGGACAGGTGCGACACAATGTTCTCCCTGCAAAATGATTAACTGGTCAGTGTGACAGTAATGATTTGGGTTGGCACGTGGCACTTTCAGTATTACTAACCTGAAGCTTTTGTACTCAAACATGATGCAGGGCCCTCTGTTAGGCTGCCACATCCCATTGGACTGCCAGCTGCCAAACCTGCGTACATCCACAAAGCTCAGCACTCTGCAGGGCTTCTCTTTGGAATAAAAACACAGATGGGCATGTTTGGGCAGCTCATCCTCTGTGGTGAAGCGGAAATAACCCGACATCCCGAAGCGAAAGACTACGTCCATGGGCTGGTCTGCCTGTCCTGCCTTCACTCTCTGTTTTGGGTCATCACCCTTCATGGGTGTCAGCGTGAGCTTCACTTCCTTCCCTCTGGAAGTGGCTGTGATGCGATAGGCCTCACAGGTGAAGGGCACATCAGGATTCTTGCTGACCTCAGATTTTCTCACCGGTCCAGTAAACACCACCCCATCACACATTTTGTTCACGTAAAGGCTGGTCAGGTGGAGCTCTGGTCCCTCGGGCATTTTGTTGGAACAAATTAAGCTGTGCTGCAACTGCAGAAAATAAAGTGGCTGAGCAAAGATTCACAAAATCGATCATCTCTGGGATGTTTCTCTGTTTTTAGCAACCTGGGGAGAATTTATATTCTACAATTAAAAACGTACACATGGTATTTTAGAAGCTTATTCCAGTATTTGAACACTCAATACGTTTACATTTGACTACTTTTAGGCCAACAAAATCATATAAATGCAGGCTTCAACTTTTCTCCCCCAGAATTATATTCCTGACAGTGTGGAGACATAAGGCCTTGTTGTAGGGAAATAACATTTACAGAAAGTATAACTGTTAACTGGATGAATAAAATATGAAAAATCCAAGCAATTATAGAAAACCAAAGGCCCGCAGACACAACATGCACATCCTACCACACAACACAACACAACACAACACACACTCCGACCAGAAACATGACTCACATTCATTTGGTGACACATCAATGCTTAGACTTTTACACACATCCTGCCACAGACTACACAATATGACACATCACATTAGACCTGCACCACGTTAACAATGTAACCCAGTCTGAGCAAAACATTATGTTTCGGCATTGCACAGGTCATAATAGGGAAAAGTACTGGTAGGTAAACTGCTGAGTTGCGAAGGGCATCAAGGGGAAACTTACCCAAACCAGAAAATAGACCTCACCGTTGATGAACTAGTCACTTTAACGGACTTAAACTGCAATTACATGACCTACGGAGTTTGTCGGGTGCCTCTACTCTCTGCAGGGCTGCCACGATGAGCAAGTATGGCGCTAACCAAAACACAACATGCTTGTTACTAAACAAGTTATGTAACATTAATGTATTCATTCGAAAATGTCGCGAGATCTCAAGGCTTTCACGCTGGTTATTTAAAATCCGGTATTTCTCACGTGTTTCTGATCTAAGTGGATGAAGTTATGTTATCTAATCATTCATTGAAAACAGCTATAAAAAAAAATTAACGGAGCTTTTCTAGCAAACTGTAGAAACACAACATGAGCAAACAGTCCAGCCCAATGCATTTTGGGATATGTAGGCATGGCCAGCAACCAGTAAGGATTCAAGTATCTCCGTTTTCCACACATTTTATTGTATTTATGAGCATATGAAGGTAAAACACAAATGATCATTATAATTCAAATCAAAAGGTGTGAATTAATTTACAATATTTTACAAAAATGGTCCATTCAATATTAGTGCTTCAGTGACAAATCACTGAACTAAATATAAACAACTAAATACGAGTCAATCCATATCAGGACTAAGCCCATTCACATGAACTTTGAGATGACTAAATTCATACAAAAAATGATTCTGTAGAAGATGTTAGTAAGGCACTTTTGGCAGCCTATCAATGTCATTTGTGTCCAGCTCTTGATCAGGCATCGTTGACATCATTGTCCACTCTTCACTGTAGTGCATTCATCATAGCCTGTGCTTGTTTGAGCTCTGTAGAAACACACAGAAGAAAATAATTATCACAACATAAGTATAGTTTGAAATGGAAGAACTATTAGAAAAGATGCAGAGATGCAGAACTGACCTGCAAGCAAGACTCTGAACTTGTCGGAAGAAACAGAAACAACAGTCATCTCTGTTGAGCCTGACTCTGCTCTTTGGGCTTGCAGTTTAAGCTGAATCACTGGTTCATTCACCTGACTCAGCTCACTGGAGCTTAGAGTATAGTCGACGCGCCAGGACACAGCATCCAGTCGTCCCACTGAAATTCATTACATAGCACAGTTGATGGCATCTCTCAGTCAGCAACCTCACAGAAGACAGCTCTCGTCATCAAGGTACATTTTCCTTCCTCTTGGAAAAGGACAAGATAGAGAGAAATACTTACGTCTCAGGCTCGTCTCTCTTAGTTTGTCTTGCAGTGCAGAGTGCTTGTCTTCATATGATTTGCAGAGGCCCGTTGTGTGTTCTAAAATAATGGATGTGTGGGTGTGTGTGTAATTAATAGTCAAGCCAAGATTTATTTTAAGTGCATAATCACATAAAAGTGCTTCAACACACTGTTAGCAGAAGACACCACTATAGCATTAACCGATCAATATCAATCGAATCAATCTATCTATCTATCAATCTATCGAATAAAGTGAATATCTACACAACATTGCAAAAGATGCAGCCTTATGTTGGCAGAGTCAACTGCGACAGTTTTATACTATTAATGCACCACACCACCCACCCCACCACTCAGCATTGTCCCCGTTGTACATTGTGCACGTACTGTATGCCCTTCAAGTTCCAGCTGAGTACAGTGTTTTATCATACTTAAATTACACAATGGACAATGATACAATGCCGTAAGCTCCAATAATAACACAATAGGCTATGATTTGGGACCTGTATGTTTCTGGAAATGAGGCAGTTGTTTGTTTCATGACCTATGATCCTTTTTTAATTAGGATTTTACCTGAATTTACTCATACTCTAAGCACAGTTTATTATAAAAAATGTGCAACTCTTGCAAATATGTAACTCTGTATTGAGGAGCGCTTGGTTATCAGAGCCCTGTGTATCTGCCCCACAGGCTCTAGTTAATGCAGACATTGCACTGAAATATTACAAGTAGGTAAAGAAATTATTCAGATGATGTTTTTCCTCCTTTGTTCTGTTTTAATAACCAGTCTGTACTTAGTCTTGGCGCAAATTGAAGTATGGAAAGATGTCTGTGCATGTGTGACTACAGATTATGCAACATATTCATCATTTTTATACCAAACATGGGGAAATTACCTTTAGGCAGACCAAGCTGCTGCAGCTCACTGGACAGAGATTCACTGTCCACATCATGCTTTGCTGCACTGGAGAAAATGAAGCTGAGCACTGCCACACTAGCTTTGATGTCGCCGCTCTCTGCAAGATGGATTGATGTCATGAATGCATGTATACAAACATGCATACAAAAAATGCAATGCAAGAATGACAGTGTTATAGGCTTGTGTGTAAAGTATGAGTTCGATTTAAATGCAGTACCAGCAGTATTGAAATATAATTAAGTACATTTACTCAAGTACACTAGTTAGGAACAATTTTGAGGTACTCAAATTGAGGCTCCCTTATACCTCTACATCACTACATTTCAGAGGCAAATATTCTGCAGGGTTGTTTTTTTTTGCACTTTTTAAACCCACTACATTTATTACAGCTATAGTTACTAGTTACTCTGCAGATCAAGAGTTTACACACAAAACATATGAAGAGTTTATAAAACATCATGCCTGGTTGTAGATTGAACTACCCAAACACTATTTAAAGTCGATTCCCCTTGACCAACTACAACAGTAAAACACTGCTTACATAAAAGCATTAGTAATAATAATCATTATAGTTTAACACTCACATGGGTCATTTTTCTGCATAACCAGTACTTTTACTTTTGATACTTTAAGTCAATGTTTCTACTGTACTTTTAATTAAGAAATATTTTTAATGCTGGGTATTTAATGCTTGTAATGGAGTATTTTTATACTGTGGTGTTGCTACTTTAACTTAATAAAATAAATTAATATTACTTCTACTGCTAAGTACCAGTGTGAGAGACACTTACCAAACTTTGCATCTGCAGTAAGCTTTGCAACCTTGTCATACTAAAAAAAAAAAGAAGAGAAGACAGCAGTGATCAGTGTGAGTGAATTGTGTATATAACGAGAAGTAAGTGATTATGTGTGGAACTATGTCAAACTCTTACATCAATGCCGTCCCCAAGCAAGTCCTTCAGCACTTGAGCACACAGGAGTTTCATTTTGACACTTGACTGTTATATTAGGGAGGCAGAAGACATAGTACAAAAAAACCCATAAGCTGACATTGCAAAATATATTTATTGTTTGGGATTGCTTTATTGTTTAAGTGTTGGACCTCTCTAATTACTCACGATCTTCGCTAATGTGCTAATTTCGGCAAGTACCCAGTCAGGGCAGTCCAAATCTCCACAGAAACGAAACCGCTACAACAGACGAGACATCACATACATGTTGTTTACTGGACTGTAACAAAAGCCAAGCTTTTAACTCTATGCCTTTAACACTGTAACGCTATCATTTACATTAAGTAAGCTAACGCTATCCATCATTAAAAGCCACTAACTAGCTTAGCCTGCTAGCTACCTAAAAGCCGGACTAAATATCGACAGTGTTGAGGTAAATAATTACCTACGACGTTCATAAATCATGCGACTAAAATGTCTTATAGATAAACTGGCTTCCAAATAAGCTAACTAGTGTTAAATAATACGATTATTAAACGTGTTTACCATGGCTGTCAGTCAGCTGAGCAGTTACACAGGAAAGAACTGAACAGGAAGATCACATCTGATTGGACGAGAAAAAGAAGGGGCGGGGCGCTTTTGCTTGGTCCTGATGTTGTATGACGTCGTTCCATAATAACCCAAATGTTCTGCTACTACTACTACATACTTTGCATTGTTTTATCACCTTGATACCTCATGAATTTTCCTAATTTTGTGAGAATTGCTTATATACATGAGATTTAACTGATGCTATTTGTCAGAAGTCCACTACAGAAAATGATACATTCTGTTTGGGGTCTCAGAGATCCTAGCTGTAAAACATGGTTAAATACAATAGATTTTCATCTACTCAATCTGTGATTGGTGTCGACAGTACTTTATGCACAACACTGCTTTCCTGGATCTCACATAAGTCTATTTGGATTTCTGTTGGAGTTGTATTACAGTTTGTTCATAGGAAGACTAACAGGGAGTTAGACCTCTATGAATTCTACCTGACCCCAAAAATAAGTAACGTCAGACAGTATGTTGGATAACATACATTTCTTTGTCTGTAAATTACTTTTACCTTCATCAAATATGCAAGCCCAGTTTGTGGCAAGGGGAAGGGTTACCACTTCACTACTCTTCTGTATACTGGGTTTAATACATTCAGAAGAAAACATATATATTTAAAGAGAAAACATTTTACAGTTACTATTATTATTACTATTATTATTTTTACACATACAGTGGTGGGGTGCGTGGGACCCCAAACAAAGAGGAAGTAAAGCCGATGTCAAAAGAACACAAGGGTTTGTTTGCTTAATGAAGGTTATAATGTTCAGTTTTTATTGAAACTGTTTTAAAGTTGATTCAACTTTATGGCAATTTTAGAGGCTGTAGTTTGTATTTTTATAGTTGGACTGATAAATGATCTTGAACTTGAAACTTGAAATTAAAAATGGACAGTCAGGATGAGTTGTGGATTCTGTAGTGCTTGAAAAATATTTATAACATAAGGACTTTTTAGTGTCATGTTCTCCAGGAAAATGGTACAAAGTTGAAAGATTGGAATATTGATAGATGAAAGATTGCCGTGGAGGATACATGTTAATAAGACAATAAGGGATAAGTGTGATGCCAATATACCTTGTCTTGTGAAGTAGATAGGAAGACCGACCTTATAATAGCAGTTCTATTCTTGATCGTCCCTGCATGGTTCATCATAAGACATCTGTTGACTAATCCAGGGTTTTAGGAATTTGTTTGTAAGACAGACCTGGGCAAAATCAAGTTAGATTTACCATTATGACAAGTTATGTAAGCAGATCCTTTGCAACATGTGAAGAGACTGTGGTGGAAATCTGAAACTAAAGAGTCCCAAACCTAAAAGTTGTCTTAGTTATATTTATTAAGAAGCTTTTCTGCAGGAAAGGATCAGACAGAGTCCAACACTCTAGTCAAGTCTGATGGAGAATACACTGGATCATTCTAAGAAACATACGTCATACACAGAGATAAGCAGGAATCTTAGGGTAACTCCTTAACCTGTGAAAGTTTAGCTCAAGGTCTCTCAGTGCAGATGGCAGACACATAGAAACAAACATATCAAAGTTTACATAGGAAGTTTCTGGGTTTAAACGATATGTTTCTGAGAATACAGAGTTCACAAGGTCACTTAAAATGTCATCTACTGTCATACAAAGTTATTTTCCATTACAAGACCCAGGAGTTTATATGTCCTGCAATGAAAACAGTTTGTCATTGAACAACTTTGCTTAAAATCTGAAAACAAAAGAGCATGTAGCACCTGCAACTTTATGCTCATGTTTATATATATTCATTAGGAAAAAAATGGCAAAGGATTGTTTTGTACAGTGGAAAAGGAAATGTGAGTCAGTTTGGAAATGTTTTTCAGATCACATGTTTCTAAGTCAGGGAGCCCCATTTGTGCTGTAATTCTTGTAAAGAAGCACTTATAGTAGGCTACATCAGAGATAATGCCTTTGCTGTCTGCTTTTTGTAGGATCAAACAGGCAGAACTAATGTAAACTGATTGCAACTGTACCTTGTCTCCTTTTTATGTCAAGGGAGCAATCATATATCATTTCAATGAGTCTCATTTTTTTGGTGTGACTCTTATAGTTGTAGATTTGCATTTAAATGGAAAAATGGTTTTCTTTGTCTGTCAAATGATTTTCATTGATTTTTGTTACTGTAGTTTCTCCCTCCACGGAGCCTTTTCCTCAAATTGCTAGGCTATTTGAAATAACATTAACAAGTTCACTGTGTTGCATAGTCACCTAACATTAGTCCCTACACGTAGGCTACTCTACACTGGCTACATTTACATGACGTCATTATTGCCTTTTTCTAAATTACCTATTCCCTTTTTTAACTTATTACCTAACCCTTTTCAAATTATACGTCTTTGTTTATTCTGTTTATTGGCCTACATCTAATTGCAATCACATAACAAAACACAAATCCACTATGGCAAGCCCTTTTAACATTGAATCAGTAGGGGTAATATCAATTGTAGATATCAACAATTGCTTTTTGACTAGTTAGAATTCCAAGCCAACATATCAATAATGTAATTTTGACTAGTAACAATTCTAATTAAAGATATCAACAATTCATTTCTTACTAGTGGAAATGTTCATTGTAGATATCTGTAACTTAATTACAACTAGTCAACTTTTACCATTGACTTCTATTCAAACTCAATTACAGATATCTACAATTCAATTTCGACATGTTATAATTCCAAGTCGACATATCCACAATGTAATTTTGACTAGTAACAATTCTAATTAATGATATCTACAATTCAGTTCTTACTAGTCAAAATGTTAATTCTTGATATCAACAATTCAATTCTCACTAGTGGAAATGTTCATTGTAGATATCTACAATTGTTCTTTCATTACAGATATCATAAATGGAATTGTAGATATCTAAAATTCAGTTCTGACTAGTCAAAATTAAATTATTGATATGTCGGCTTGGAATTGTAACTAGTAAGAATGTAATTTCAGATGTGAAATTTTGACGTGTCGAAATGTTAATTTCACTAGTCACAATTGCATTTCCCGAAATGGCTGACATATCAACAAACCATTTCGGATATGTGGGCGTCATATCATTTAAGTACCACAATTCCTTAGAATTAGAATTGTTAGGCCTACTAGTCAAAATTACATTATGGATATGTTGGCTTGGAATTCTAACTAGTCAAAAAGCAATTGTTGATATCTACAATTGATATTACCCCTACTGATTCAATGTTAAAAGGGCTGGCAGTAAATCCACTGCAGGTGGTGGAGTTGTTCGGGCTCCTTCTCTTAGCCTATTGGCTGCTCAGAAATAGCACAAACACACACAAAGTCAGTCACGGATCTGAATTCCGCCTACTTGACTAAAACCTGGCGGTGACAGAACACATTCTCGTTTCGGCGGACAGAGGGATAGAGGACAGTCCACACGTAGGCTATAGTAACAGAAATGTTCACTAGGCATACTTAAGGCGCAAAACGAGGATGTTAATTTTTATTTATATGTGGCTTACTGGGGATTTTCAACTAGTCCTTGGTGTTGGTTCGAGGAACACACCGTTTCTTGGATCTAAAGATGGTCCCAGAGTTCTGAACAAAGGTAACCTTAACGTGCGACGTCTTCACCATTATGATTCTGCAACGTGTTAGACGTGTTCGTATAAAAGCAACGACTCAAATCAGTGTAGATGTTTGGGAAAATCTGTTACAGAGTTAATCCTGTCTTCAAATCCTTTTTAAGCATGGTAAAATATAGTTCAGATTAGATTACCCAACCTTACTCTCCAAAGGGAATGACTGCATCACACTGAAAGAAGATCTGCAATTTATGATGTTCGTGCACAATACAGCTATTGGCATGGTTCAGTCTGACCTTAACTAACATCCTCTCTGGTCTAAAATCCGGTCTTCTTTTTTCCTTCAGATATAATCAGTGGTGGATTTGAATACCCAGTCTATCAGAACCACACTGTGTTCTTCTATCATGAAGACTCTGAGGAGATGTATGTTGGAGGGACTGATTTTGTGCTACATCTTGATGTGGATAACTATCATATCATAGAGGTGGGTGTTTCGGAACTAATGGCTTTTGAACCACTGTTTTTGATCTTTTTCTATTGTGTTTCACTTGCCTGTATATTCTTCATCAAGTTGTCTTAATGGTTTATTGATGGGCTCCTAGCATGGTTTTTGTGCGGTATGTGAGGATGGCAGTGGAGTTTGGCAGTTAGGCTTTTTAATTAGATGTTGTACTGGAACAGAACAGATGGTTGCCACAGATCCACTGTTTCTCTGGCAGCACCCACTGACAGATACTGCCTTTCAAAGCCAGTTAATGTAGCTTCAAGTCAGAGGAGCTGCTCATTAACAGGTGGTGGTGAACACCTGTCACAAACAGACCCTGATGACATAATACATTTTTTATAATATAATAATCCAGAAAATCAATTAATGCAGCCATCATCAGTAATGGATTAATAATTGATGACTGTCTTCCAAGAAATTAGACCAAATGTGGCCTCAGTTCTGACCGTAAGACAGACATAGATCTTCACTTCATTAATGGATATTAGTCTGTGTCAGGAGCAGCTGAAGCTTTTGGAGTAGAAGATGTTATCTTGATTGAAATAGGTTTTGCCTAAGAGAGTAAACCTCAGAAAGAAAACCTAAGATGGGTTTCTTTTTTTTGCTTTTCATTTTTATCTATCATCCAGCTATTTCAAACATCAGGCAATCGCCCAAAACACCAGATTTTGGGGCAGAGCTTTAAGTGCAACATTCTTTATTGGTTAGTAAGTGATAAGGACTGTTTCAAATGTTCCATTTAAAACTATCCTTAAGTGAAAACTTTGGTGTTGTTTTTTATGTTTTAATTTGTCTACCAATTGATGTCCCCTGCAGAAATTTTCTCTGAAAACAGTGGGGCAACAACAGTGCCAAGAGGTTAGTAATTAGAGAATGATGATTTACATGATCAGAAATTACTGCTCAACAAGTTTGGATGAAACATAGAATCAGTTCTGTGTGATGACTTGGAAATAACAGCCTCTGTGTATTTGCAGGGCCACTGTGAAAATGTCATCACTGTCATTGAGAAGTTTCAGGACAGCCTGTTTGTCTGTGGAACAAATGGACACAAACCACAGTGTTGGAAGCTTGTGAGTGTTTGCGTACATCACTGAATATGTGTTGCACTTACTGTCTTATTTGTCTGACATACTGCAGTTTTTGTGGCTACTTCGGTTCGGCTGTGGTTTTGATAAAACTTTAATTAGCACCCTGTCTGTAATTTCAGTAGGGTGTTGGGTGGCTGGTGTTGATTGCTTTATTTTTCCACAGTTGTCTGGAACTAACTATCACAATATTCTGTTGACTTTCCGTAGTTTTCTTCAGTGAACAATAAGTCTTATGAAATAGTGGAGAGTTATGAGGGGACGGGCATCTCTCCGTTCGTGTACACACATAACTCCCTTTCTCTCACAGTAGGTATGTTATAAATAACGCTTCCTGAACAACCATAGACTATCTTTTTGAAGGTTTAAAATGTTATTCAGGGCTGCAGCAGACTTAACTGTAACCGTATCAACTCAGTGCATTTTCACAGCAATATGCTCAATAATTTAAAGTTTTAGCTCATTTTCATGTGATGCCTGTCTGCTATTTTTAGAGGGGGATCTATATTCAGCAGCACCTTTGGATACTGATGGCAGTTCATTACAATTCAGAAGGAAAGCTGGTAGTAGAACTAACGTCTGGATGTATGACAACTGGGTCTCAGGTGGGTAAATGACTTAATCAGTTCATAATGTAGAATGAATACTACACTGTAAGGACATTAGCATTGTGATGTGACAGCACACCGAATTAAATACAAAATGACCCCATAAACAGGCAAAATCGGCAAGAATTAGTATTTCTGTGGAAAATGATGCACTTGTTTAGTCGGTTTATCTGAATCAGGGAAGTTTGTCCTGTAACTGCTCAACCAAAATTGTTCTGTCCATTCCTCAGTGCAGTTTGCTTATCTTTTGTTTTGCTTTCACATGCCAACCTTTTTTCATCACACATTGTCTGCTTGCACTGCACTGTAAACAGAGAAACAGTTTGGTAAACCTGTCCTCCTCTCACAGAGCCCATGTTCATCTCTGCGTCCTGGGTGAAGCGGAAGGAAGACCCTGACAATGAGAAGATATACATCTTTTTCCGTGAAAAGAACTCCGATCACAACCCGGAGGCTGACCCATGGATATCTAGGGTTGCCAGAGTTTGTAAGGTACGCTGGACACTGGAGTAGACTCGGTGAAGCTCTCATCTTACCAGACTGCTACAGTAAATTCCTCATAACCTCTTCATATCCGCTTCAGTAATCGTGCTAACAGCCATATAATCTTGTTAATGTCTGACTCCAGCAGGTAATTTATATGGAAACTGTTGGTTGTTTTGAAGGTATTCATTTTAAATATCAAAAGGCTTTTATTATGAAGCAATATTACTTCATAATACAAATTTTAGCTAGTGAAAGGGCGTGACCATGATGATGACAGTATGCGTCAGGCAATGACTTAGCCTGTTCAACCCAAGGGAGGGCTATACCACATAATTTAGATATGATCCAATATAACGTAATACTAGAATCACTGATGCCAATAAAAATACTTTTGATTATTAAAAACTGATTTTTTTACTATCCTGTAAGGTGAGTCATGTGTTATGATTTGATCCACCCACCCCTAGTTCAACCCACTTTCTGGTTGGATGAAAGGACCAGCATGGCCTTTGTCGCTAGCAGGGTTTTAAGACTAAGAATGTAAAATAGAAAATAATTCTGAAAAACAACAGTATATCAGCTGAAAAACAATCTCACCTAAAGGTCCATTCAGTAGCTGTTCTGAAGCTTTCTATCATATCCCATGATCTTCATCAGCAGATGGTCATGTAATATGATCGAAAGCACCAGAAGACCTACTAAATGGACCTTGAGGTGAGATTATTTTGTCAACTGTTGTTTCCAAGGTAAATAATGAACTTTGAAACTATGACTTTACACATGAATGGAAACAGATCAGCCTAACAGAACAAAGTCTGTACTCCATGCTTTCATTAGTTTTATAATGTAGTATATAAATTACATTAATTTCACATGATGTTCTCGCACACAATTACTTTCTTCTTCTAGTTTCTAATAGAATAAACAGAAATTGTTTAATGTTATTGTTCTATGGAGGTGTGTGCTGTGTCTTCTACAAAAACCCCTCCTGAATTTGCCAGACAAAGGAGATGAAACGCTACCATCTGTCATCTAGTTTTCTTTGATGTTGACTTTAATATTTGGTTGAGCTAGTACAGTGTCAGTTATTTATTATTTACTTGCACTGTGCTAAAAAACAAAGGGGAATGGAAATTTAGTGGGATATCAGTGATATCCTGCAGTTATGTGAATACAATGCCAGGCTTTGACCAAGGCATGCATACAGTATAATTAAAGTATTTAACCAGATTAATGTAACAGTGCCACCATCTGTTGCAGTGGGGTCTCATTTCCACCCCCCACCCCCCACCCCCAAAAGTGGTCAGGTGTTATGTTCCAGATATCATGGTCCATGTAACAACAGTCCTATCAAATAACCCTTCGTTGATTAAATTTCGGTTTGCAAGGAAAGTGAAAAAGCGTCGTCCTGGTGTAATTTATCGGTATCATTTTGCAGGTAGATGAAGGTGGATCAAAAAGATTCTTCCAGAACATGTGGACATCTTTCCTGAAGGCCCGACTTGTCTGTGGGTTTCCAGAGGAGTCCCTCTATTTCAACCGTCTCCAAGACATTTATGTGATGCACGCTGAGGACTGGCATGACACCAGAGTTTATGCCCTTTTCACAAGCAGCTGGTTAGACACTTCCTCTTGCTTTATTATTATCAACACGCTGACATGGTAACACAGAATGGCTCTCACTTCAAATTGAAAGCTCAGCATTTTTAAATGTTTTTCACCCATGGAGACAAAACTAACCCTGGCCTGTAGGTTTTGACCTACACAATATGTTGCACAATAGGTTTTAATATGAATAAGAAACACCAAGGAGATGGGTCGGCCACATGACCATTCTTGTTTGATGGGGAAAAAAATATCAAAAGACTAAATCCAAACCTGCTCCTGGGGTTACTTTCTATCCTCTTATGCGTTGGTCCAGTCTTCAAGATTAGACCCACACATAAGATTGAGGGTTTCATTCCCTTCTGCCTTGTTTTCCTCATTTTCGTGATTGAAGGGGTGCTCCAGCAATTTAGCATTGCACTCCTATAAAGTTAGGGGACTCACAAAAGAGACATATTTTAAAAAGGATGGTCAAAATCAAAGCAGAGAAGGCAGAAATATCCTGATTTCTAGTCCTTAATGTGGATCAAGCTGTATGGCCAAGGGAGTCGCCCTTCTACCACTCGACCAAGCCTCTGTAAAATCAGAGACACAAAGTTTGAATGATGGGGTTGCCCTATTTGGCCAGTCATTACTTTTAAGACATTCTACGAAGAGACAAACAGAATGAGGCAATGGGACAAAGTCGTAACCATTACCATGGTCAACTGTTTTTTTTTGTTTTGTTTTGTTTTTTTAATGCTAACTTCCGTTACCTTATTTCTCTTCTAGGAACTCCACAGCAGTGTGCATCTATTCAGTAGAAATGATTGAAGAAATATTTGAGAATTCAACTTTCAAGGGCTATAACAAAGACATCCCAAAACCAAGGCCAGGAACAGTAAGGATTTGTTTTGTTGCTATGTTGCAGTACAGAGAGACAATATACTTCTCAACACTCCCTTCCAAACTGGCACAATATGTTACATAAATGGGTGGGAACATGGAAAATGTGTGTCTGCATTACGTATCCCCATCATGTGTGGTTCAGCGTGTCCATCTGTGGATTCAGATTTTTCTTTACATGAAGTGCTGTTTCAGTTCAACTCTGTAGTTTACATATTTTGGAGACTAAATGACTATAATAGGTACAGTAGTTTTGGAACTGGTCCAGTAGATCTTCTCAGCTGGCAACTGCGGCCATCAAAGTACATGCACTAAAAGAGCTCGTTTTTGCCACTGACAGACTCAGATAGTTATTCAAAGTGTCTGACAACATTATGGGAAGGATCCATACTGAAATAGCCCTTTGTGTTAAAGAGTAAGATCCTTTTTGTTTAATAAGGATTATGTTGCAGCCATTGTAGCCCGTTTCACGCTTGCCAGTTGAGGCGATCTACTAGACCAATGTTTGTACAACTGTTTGTACCCCAAAATAGGGCCCACAAACAGAAATTCCTCTCATTGTTGTAAACAGTTTACTGATCCAGTGACTAATGATTGCTTTTCCTTTAAGGACGAAGGTCTTGTTGTTAGGTCTTGTAAAGAAAACCCCCTGCCTTCCATCTATTAAGCTTATATCTTGAGGAAATGTTTGTCTCTGATTTGTTATTTTACAATTTCAAATGCCTGCAGTTTTGTATACCTGAAGACATAATTGCTTATCCTGAGTGTCCTAGAAACATTCCGTTTATGTTCCCATTTCCTACAGTACACAGCCTACTTTTAAATAAAAGAAACTTTGTGTCCTTGTAATTTTCAGTGTGTAAAAAACAGCAGGAGCCTGCCACTGGCCACTGTTAATATGGTGAAGGATTACCCAGAAATGACTGACTGGGTTCACGCTGTGCATTATACAGCTCCATTTTATATAAGCAGCAACAACTACACCAAGATAGCTGTGGACCAAGTCCAGGCAGCAGACCAGCGCATGTATAACATTCTGCTTCTTGCCACTGGTATGTTCACACATATTGACGACCTTCTGTACTTTGTTTTGCTGTTTACGCCTTGTGTGTTTCCGTGTTGATCTGGCTTGTAATCAAGCATTGTCTGTAATCTCTGCTAGGAACAATGGTCTAAGAATATAGCTTGCACTTTCACTCCAAAAATAATATCAATATGCTATTTGTGTTCTGTTCCAACAGATTCTGGAAAGATCCATAAAGTCTTAGAGGCTGGGTCACAACCTTTCATCATCTCTGAAACACAACTCTCCAGCCATTCAACCATACAATCAATGAAACTTGACTCCAAAAAGGTACCATTTAAAATGCCATTTGGAATGTCATACATTGTGCACTGCAGTGTTGTCAGTAGTGTTTTTGTCAGCCTCTGCTCTTAGGTGAAACTTTTTATTTTACATTGGTGAAATTTGACTTCTCACAATTTTATATATTAAAACTGTTTTGGTTCAGTCTTACGGCTCTCATCAACCTCATTTCCAGCCGCAGCAGGCGGCTTTCTACTACCTGCCCAGCACCAAACGGCAGACAGACAAAGTTGGCAACTAGTGGAGCATTTAGCAGCAGAAGAGCCAGGAATTTCTCTCATGAGTTGGTGGAGACCAAAACCGAGATAAAAGGAGAGGGAATATGGGACTAACGTGTGTCAGGGAGCCAGAAACACAACTCCAAATGCTAATGTTGCTTCGTGTCTGCTGGATGTGTACATAGCAAATTATTTGCTAGCACATTCCCCATAACAATTTTATATGGTCATAATAAGTCACTTTTGTGTTTACAGCTCATTTCACTGCACCCAAGGGGCCAAAAAAATCTATTAATGCAAGTTTTAAATGAAATTATGTTTGTCTCCCTTTGCTCAGAAAAAGCTAGTGGTGGGTTTTTCTGAGAAAATTTCTACCGTGGACCTCCAGACGTGTCAGGAGTACAACAACTCCTGCTCAGATTGTGTTCTGGCCCGGGACCCATACTGTGCCTGGACGAAGTCTGGATGCACCCCGACTGTCCCGTAAGTGTGGACAGCGTTCATACCAAGATTCTTTTTGATATTTTGATATACTGCACAAAGACTTTTCATATTACAACATATTGCAGTCAACAATATTGAAATAGCTGATCTTTGCATGTTCTTTTGAAAATCGCATTTCTGCCAAAAATAGGAATAACTGTTAATACAAAGATGAGAAAAAATATTTAGAAACTCGAAACCTTCTTCCACAATAAAATAGATCATCAGGGCAACGTCAAAGTCAGTCATCTCTCACAAAAAAATGTACTTGATGGAACATGTGTTTTGTTTGTTCACAGTGGGGGCATTCAAAATGTCATGGATGGGCAAATAAGCGTATGCTCTACATCAGTAGAAGGTAACTAATGATGGACTATTCATACTACACACTTGCTATGGGCTCAAAGAATGATCTAATCTATTTGATCGTCTTTATATTCTTTTAGAACGAAAGCAAGTATACCGGACCAAACGGGAGACAGTTTCGCAGTCACCAGTGGATTTGGGGACAGTTCACTCGGTCCCCCTAGGTGTCTCTTTCTATCTGACCTGTCCTATATTGTCTTACCACGCTGTCTACACTTGGGAGCATGGAGGCCAGAGCAGCCCTTGTCAGCAAATGCAGTCTAACTGCTTGCACCTCATCCCTGCCATGGCAGAAGAGAACTATGGCATCTACAGTTGTATTTCCAAAGAGAAAGACTACATCAAAGTGGTGAAAAATTATAACCTTACAGAGCAAATTATCCTAGATACAAAGGAAGGCACTAAGAGAAGCAATGTCCCTTACAAATTTAATGACGCATCAGCTGTTGTGCCGCAGATTGTATGGATTATCCTGGGACTGGCTGTAGCAGTGTTGGGGATTTTCAGATAGGGTGTACACAAATGACTATTTCAACTTTATACTCCTTTCCAAACCATGTAGTATCAACATTCTCAGGCCTTTTGTCTTTGCCATTGCTGATCAGACCAGGATGCAGGCAGCACTAAAGGAAATCCACCCTGAATGCAGCTTGCAACTCAACAACTCAAGCAGAAACACACCCGCTTGTACGAGTGGTCACATAGCTGTGTTTGGTTAGGTTTTCTGTCATGCTGTGGCAAAGTTTATTTTTTTAAAGAACAGGAAGAGGTTGGTGTGTAGGAGGGAGATAGCAGCAGAGCACAGCTTGAATATTCTGAAGATCAGCCAACGACTTCAGCATCCTGCAGGAATTACTACAATGTTTTATTCAGAGAGTAATCCTCTTCCTTTTAAGACAAAGGGTGGGGGGAAAAAAAGGGAAGGTGTAAAGAATAATCTGATGGAATTCATTTACAGTAACAAGGGCTCAGTCAGTGTATGACTGTAACACTCAAACCAAAGCAGACCATTAACATTTTGTGATCATGAGTGCAAAAGCTTCTGATCAGACAGTCACACACATTACAGTACATAGTAGGTTGGTGTGGTGTAGTTGCGGTGATGTAAAAGGGCATGCACATGTTGAGGCCAGCTCTTTGCTCTTTGGTCCATTAGAGATCAGAAAATGTAGCATTCCTATGTAAATTTCCTCTGAGCACTGATGACAGATTATTTGTACCAGAGTTGTTTAGGGAAGGGTGGAGGCAGCTAGGGACTGTCGTGTGTTTATACAAAAGAATGAACTTTAGTTTGATGAAGAAGTTGTGCATTATAATTTTACCCCCACTGAGTGTCCCTGTTTTGTTCAACTCTCCCACTGTCTCTCACTCCATCTGACCACTTTCAACAGTCAGTGGTCAAAAAATGTAAATTTATTTGAAGTTGACATTTACATACTGAAACACTGGCCAATATTGGCTACAGTGTAAGCAATGGATATGTTAGCCCCACATTGCACATGACATAGCACAGATCTGAGATAGTTTTGTCTATACAGTGTGTACACTTCTGTGATGAAAGTTTCATATGAGTTACTTTTTGTCAGTTATTTATACTAAAGCGAGACTATAACTTTGGTTGAACAGTAACCATACAGTTACATAGTCTTGCTTTAAACAAGAAATTGCTCTTTAAAATGTCTAAAAACTACTAAGCTAAATGTATTCATTCTTTAAATAGTATGGTACGATCTTAATATATAATATATATATATCTAAATATTTAATGCGTCATACTGGATATTTTTTATACATGCAAACAATCTGTCTTTAAAATTTCAAAAACCATATATTTTTGCACGATTGCTTGAAAATGTTAACCAAAGAATATAAGTGAATATTATTTATTTTGTAATGATTTTTTAAAAAAATGGTGTAAATTGTTTAGAAGGAGTCATAGTCATACCTTGCTTACATCCACTCATAAGTGGTTTCAAGAAATTCATTTATTTGTCTTTAGCAGGTCATGCTTTCATCAGACATGGCACTCAGTAAACCACGTGCAGTCTGATCAGTGTACAGACAACTAAGGATCTTTAGCTTAATCTGTCTTATTCCTGGATCTTAAGTCTCAACCCTGCTAATGATGACAAAGTGCATACATCTTGTTTACACAAGGAGAAGAAATCTCATCACAACTACCCTGTGTATCTCTGTCCATCGCTCCACGACCATTTGGGTGGAAATCCTGGATTCTCGTCAGATGTTCTTTCACATTAAAGAATTCTCCATGAGAAGCTCCATGAGAAATTGTCCTGCTGTTTATATTTCTTCATCCATATTACACATCTACATTTCACAGTCAAATCTCATTTCCATTTCCTGATATTGAATACTTCTAACCTCTGCCACCTGTGTTATGTAAGTAAGAACATCGTAAACAGGGAGAGGAAAAAAAAAAAGCAAAGGAGCACAGTCATCTTGGCGTGTTGGCTCCCGTTTGTGACCCAACCCTGCATTTACTCTTTTGGGTTGTTTGGATTGCTTGTCATCCTAATGACAAATGATTTTCTTTCAAAACAACAATCACTTAACATAGTACTAATGAAGTGAAATACCATACATTTTGTCAGTTGTTTTCATCTGAGGTTACAACACAGACTTTTGAGTTGTTGAGAAAGAGGTGACTGTGCTGTTGTTTTCTTTCTCCCAACAGTGCAGGGCACAGCATGAATACAGATGACCCACCTACTGTACATGTGTCAAGCTGTCAGGTGACTTTAATGAAGATCATGGAGTCTCTGGCTTAAGCCGGAGCTGACACAACAACTGACTTGACCGCTAAGTACCTGCTATAGTTAAGTGTCCGCCTGGCCTGTAGACTGTTGGCTGCTGAGATGGTTACTCATTGTTTAGGTGGAGATTTAAAATGTGTTTTTGTGGTTAACATACTTTTAAATTAAAACCAAACCCTCTCTGCTCAAGCTGTAGGATAAAAACAAAAATATTTTATAGTAGGTCTATACAGTACAGCTTCATACTGTAGCTAAGCATCACTGATGTGATTTTTCTGTAAGCCTACTTTAAGAAGTACTTTCAGTATCCCCATCTCTTAACGGTCACCAGCTCTGAGTCTGGGTGGCGCCACACTACAGTCTGAACTGTGTGATATGGTGAACGTGAGCTTCTTGTATTTCTGCTGTGCTCTGAAATGAGCGCAAGAAGGCATTGATCCCCGGAGGACTTAGCACATCATTTACAGCTCCATGTTTTCCTGTTGTGCTTATCCACTGGAACAAAAACAAACACAAATCATTTTGTTTCCTTAGAAAGGAAACCAAAGTAATTGCTTCATGGCTGGAACACCACCCTGTAGATTAAAAACAAACTATACTTAAACATATGACGAGAGTGATACATTTTCCAATGTAGAAAATAACAGAAAATTAACTTTATCCAAAATATGTTTAATATTTGTACGTATATTCTGTGCAATTTATTGGGTTCATTATAGGAACAAGAATTATACAGATTCTGTCTGTAATTACAGATTTTGACAGCAGAGGTCACTGTTGTCTAACAGGACTGACACGTTCACAACTCCATCAAACTCCAATCCTAACCCTAAACTAAACAAGCCTAACATTAACCATAAAACCAAGTCTTAAAGAATAGATTCACATTTTTTTCAAGTCTGTCTTATACATCCTCTTATGTCCATTTATACATTAAAACAGTTTTTACTTGCTATAATGCTTCCTCCCGTTCACACTGGCCATTAAAAGATCCATTCATGCTTCCAATGTTAGTGATGGAGGGCAAAATCACTGACTCTCATTCAGTGCAAAAATAAATTCCAAAGTTTATTAAGGTAATATGAGGCTTCAGCAGCCTGAGTTAATCAAATCAGGTGAGTAGGCTATCCTCCAAAGTTATTGTGATGGTGATTAGAATATGCTGGAAAACACTTCAAATGCTTCTTGTACTTGAAGGCCGTAGAGGTTTAAACTTGGTGTGTGTGATTTCTAGAATATCAGAGAATAACAGAAATATCACATGAATTACAATATAACACACAACACAGTCATTAGTTACAATGAAAGTCCTATGATTTTTTTTTACCTTAGGGTGTTGATACAACATCAGATATACTGATATAATTCATCTCAAAAAGAATAAAGTCAAGCCAAACTATGATCAAAGAAAGAAAATATATATTAATGCCCAGTTTCAATGAAAACTCTGAAAGTGAAATGAAAGTTTGATAAATAGCAGTTCAATTAACCTACACTGTCTGCTAATCTACACATTACCATCAAGTTGAGTTACACATTAAAACACTGAACACCCACTCATCAAATACATATTTTCATATTAATTTATGCAAATAACCACACACACACACACACACACACACACATTATCAAAACAAAGTGATCTGTCCTTTGAACTGCCAGAGAGACACAGAGTTCATACTGCGGTACACCAGAAGATGGCAGGATTTGAGCAGGAAACAAGTCTCCTTAAATACAAACACTAGTCCATGTGACTCAAAACATTTAAGGAACTATAATGACTAATAATGTTGATTTAAAAATAATAGGCTTAAAGTCATAGGCGCCCACATACATTTAAAACAACAATGTAGCCTAGGCCTATACATGAGTGCAACTGAGAATATTTCTGCTTAGAAGATTAAGAACAACAAATCAGTGTCTGACCTTTTTTTGAGCGGTTTCTATTAGCTTTCAATGCCACTTCCGGTTATAATATATTGCCTAAAGCTCGATTCAGGCGTCACATAACCTTGGTGCAATGAAATGCCATGAAATGATCTTTATCTCCTGTGGTTCAAGATTTTGGGTCTTTTCTCTCATTGGACACCTCTTGTCAGTCCTTTTGTTTGTTTGTTTGTTTGTTTGTTGTTTTTTAAATGAGGCCTATTAACGACCACTTCTTATAATGCAGCAGTGCTGGACATTGTGTCTGTGTGGTAGGCTACTCGCAGCGCAACTAAACTAAAAATCTGTCAGTGCGCTTGGAAACTCTTGGCTGAGTGATTTAATTAAAGACAGTAGGCTGCAGCCAAACCGAATGAGGTCAAAGATTATAGGCTTGGGTCGGGGTGATTAATTAAACATCGGCTCCTAAATTATGAATTTTCTTTGAGGGTGGAGGACCCGGGGCTTCTGTATCTTTAATAATAAGGAGAGAGATGGGAGAGGCTGCGCGTTCACGGTCCCTTTTCTCGCTCCGCGGCGGCGGGAACGCGCAGTGGATCCCACACTAGCTGGAGAGGAAAAAAGCGCCGTCGGGCTGCAACAGCGACTCACCGGGAGAAAATGTTCCCTCCACCGCTCTTCATCAACGCTGTCGATGCCTGCAAAAGTCATGTGAAAGGATCCGCAACATATGAGGACTCGAGTTTTTTCGACCATTAAACTTATTTCAGAGGATTGTAAACTCCGAGAGTGATTAATAAGACACGGGAATTGAAGTTGACATTGGACAGGTAAGACGATTTAGTAGTTAATGATGCAGTTACTAAAAAATGAAAAATATACAGACTTTGAGCAGAGTCCAGTTCAAAGCTAAGGCGAAAAATATCGCCCTGTGGATCAATTTCAACTGTGATGAATCACAAGGGCATCTGTTCATTAGTGCAAAAAGCTACACCTCAATGTAAACTGATGATGCAAATATTGCATTTCAACTCTTGCTGAAAGTAAAATGTTGTTCTGATTGTTGTTAACTGCAAAAATCAGAGGTTTCAATGTAGACAGCGTCTGTTTGTCCGGAGTGTGGAAACGCGCTCAGAGCAGGAGAGACCAACTGACCCTGAAATTGCTGCAAATATGTCACACACAGGCACAGCACAGCATGTGTGCATATATGCTTTTATAGGTACACGGATGTCCAAAACTCAAATCAATGTTATTTTTGCGCAGTGCCATGCGAAAAAAAAGGAAACTTTGCATGTGATGCTTTCAATCAGATTGTATGACAGCAGCAGTATTCACCTAGTGTTGTTTTGGTTATCAGTTTTTGTTTTAATGAGTTTGTAATGCAATCTTGAGTTGTGTTAAAGAGCTTTGATGCCCCTGTAAAAAGCATAAGCTACTCAGTAAAACAGATTGTAATTTATATGAGATGTAAAAGCTTCCACAGTGCATTTCCGCTGGTGTAATGGACATAATGGATGTTATGTGACTGTCTGATGATTTTTTACTTTTGGTTTAATGTCTGCTAATTCATACTTGCAGGTGCAGAAAATGGCGAGACGGCTCCTGCAGCTCCTTGCCTTGTGGACTGCGGTGGTTGGCATTGTGCAGTGCTGTCCAGAGCTCTGCAGCTGCCAGGATAAATTTGCCCACCAGTTTGCGGACTGTGCTTACAAAGACCTGCTGGTGGTACCTGTGGGTCTCCCCTCCAATGTTACCACCGTGAGCCTTTCTGCCAATAAGATCAAATTACTGAAAAGTAAAAGCTTTGTCAATATCACACAGGTCACCTCTCTCTGGCTGGCCCACAATGAGATAGTTACCATAGAGAGGGACACCTTGGCCCCCCTGATCCAGCTCCGCAACCTGGACATCAGTTACAACAAAATTGTGAACTTTCCGTGGGAGGATCTGCACAACCTCACAGTCCTGCAGCTTCTGAAAATGAACAACAATGAGATGGTGAACCTTCCAAAGGATGCCTTTTCCACTCTCAAAGACCTGAGGTCGCTGCGCATCAACAACAACAAGTTTACCACCATTGTGGAGGGTACCTTCACTGCTCTCTCCTCCATGTCCCACCTTCAGATTTTTAACAACCCCTTCACATGCTCCTGCAACCTGGAGTGGCTGAGGGATTGGATCGCAACAACTAAGATTTCTGTCCCAGAGCCAAATTCAATGTTGTGTGAGGCCCCTGAACACCTGAAGGGTACAATGGTTACAAAGATTCCCAAACTGGACTGTAAGGCCCCTACTGTCACAATAACCTACCAGCCCAACATTGAGAACACAGAGGTCAATGAGGGTTTCATGGTCATCTTAAATTGTGAGTCAAAAGGGAGCCCCACACCACAGGTCAGCTGGGAGGTCAAAGCAGGAAATCAGAATTATCTGTTCCCCTTGCCCTCTACTGGAGAGATAAATGATGTGCCAATTAATGATAAAACAACCAACAATCGATTCCTCGTCTTTAGAAACGGCACTCTCATCATCCCTCGTATGAGTGAAAAGGAAGATGGAAATTACAGCTGCTCTGCGGTGAATGATTTAGGTAAGGTGGAGAGCAGTGTTAAAGTGGCTATGGCAGGCACCCAAAAACCTGCCAGCGACTCAATGCTCCATTCTACAGGGAATAAGATACACCCCTCTGGTAAAAAGCCTGCAGTACCCAACATCGACACAAACAATGTGATCAACTGGAACAAGCCTGAAGAAAAGACAAAGGGCAGCACTGAAGGTTTGTCAGAGAAAACTGACGGCACCAAGCAGGTTGATGGCATCTCAAAGGGCCCCACCTTTGCAAGCAAGTGCGGCGTGAGAGACAGCAGTGAATACATCTCCAACCATGCCTTCAACCTGAGCTTGGATGACCTGAAGCAGTACACTTTTGATTTTGGGGTTATTGCATTAGAAGTGTCAGAGACTGAGGCCAAAGTGCAGCTGAATCCGCTTCAGCTTCCCATCAGCAAATCTAACCTTCATCTCAGTCAACCTGAAATCCAGGAAACAGTGAATAAAGAGCCCCTGGGTCTGTTCCAGTCCTCATCCAGTAAAGCCACCCTGGACATGCTCTACCTCTGTGTAAATACAGGTAATGGACACTCCATGGTTCAGTGGTCCAACATAGAGGAGGGGGTTAATGCCTACCGCTTTCACGGTTTACATCCTGGCACCAATTACACACTTTGTCTCACCTATGGGGGGCAGGACTGCCAAGTCCAAGTAGTCTTCACAACTAGGAAGAAGATCCCCTCCCTGCTTATCATCGTGGTTGTCAGCATTTTCCTACTGGGTCTGGCCACTGTTCCCTTACTGGGGGCCACCTGCTGCCATTTGTTATACAAGTACCAAGGGAAGACCTACAAGCTGATCATGAGGGCTCAGAATCCGGATCAGATGGAGAAACAAATGACTGGAGATTTTAATCCCAGGGCGTCTTTTGTGGAGTCAGAGAAAACCTTCAACCCCAGCGAGTTGGGAGAGGCCGAGGGAGAAGCTGAGGGGAGCGTGGTGACAGAGTCCATCCCCGGATCCTCATCCAAAACCAACCAGGAGGAGTTTGAAATGGGCTCGGAGTACAGTGACAGGTTGCCGCTGGGAGCAGAGGCAGTCAACATCTCGGAGGAGATCAACGGCAACTACAAGCAGCCAAGCCGCTGAGCTCCGCTGACGCCTGCGAGTATATTGTAAAATATTTTACTTTCAAGTAGCCTACATTCAAGCAGGTAGCTCACCCACCATTACTACACGTGAAAAACGATGGCTTCTGATTAAAAAAAAAAGGTGGATCTTTAAAATTTTTTTTACCTCAGAAACTCCGTCAATCACTTGAGATTCTGAAGTGATTCGTGTGACATTTGTAGTCTGCTGTAAGGTTAAAATAAGCAACATATGTTTACAGCGCAAGCACAGCTTTCTACAGTTTATCCGACCTCAAAACTGACAGGAAAGCAGCAAAGTGTTCCCTTTCTGCAGGACAGGCGCGGATGGGCATGGTGCGCAAATTGTGCAAACAGCGAGGCGCGTAATTTTAAGGCAAAACATTTTTCTATTAGCGTACTGGAGAGCACAAAAACTAAAATGAAAAACACGCAAAAGGTGCCATATGTTTTAAAGCCATTTTAAATAAACGGACATCAGGTACCAAAATGATCTTTCTAAACTGTGTGCGTCCGCGTAAAGATGTGGATGAACCTCGTCTAAAGAAAAAAGATTCAGTGACACTGTTTAATGCGCCTGACCTGCCCGCTGTGCTGAGTCCAAAAGGGAAATTTCACTTTCCAACCGTGTTGTGCGTGACGCGAAACCCCAGGTTATTGACCAACAAAATGTTGTTTGACGTAATGTAAGGCTTTAAAACTGTGCGACTTTAACCTCTTTATCAACGGGTGCTTGCTAATCTCGCGTTTTACAATGACCGTGTCCATGGCATGTCACACGTATTTCCTTGTGTGGTTTTTATTAGTGTAGTCTAGACGACTTTAGATGTTACTGTCAACATGTGATGTAAAGCCATGTGAATTGAAATTATTCTTTTTTTTTTTTACGACGGTAAGTAGGCTACGTTTCTATGAAGCCTCAACAAAAAGGGCGTCTGGCGGCTTCAGTGTCTCGTAATTTGATGCGTATAGTGAGTTTTTGTGAGCTGTTGTAAAACGAAACGAAAAACCCGTGACCCTTTCAAGATTTTTTGATATAATTTTATGTAAGTGGAATTAATAAAACATATGAAACAGGCTATTTTCTGGATTTGTCTTTGACCTATTGCGGATTGAGATGTTTCAGGTAAATAATTAAACTCAGATATACATTATTTTCTAAATTTATATGAAATAGGCTAATAATTAAAAAAAAATGTGATCAAACTAATACAATTTGATACCACCCGTTCAGTTTTCTAGTCGATTCAGGAGGGCATTTCAAAAATTCAGTGCCTGGTACTTTATTTTTTTCTTCTTTTGAATTCTCTTCTTCTTTGTATTACGGGAGCTTGTTTCGATGTCTTTGTCATATTTTCTAACACCAATATACAAAAAAATAGTCCGGGATTTTGGGGAGTGTGTTTATGCAGAAGCCAAAGAAAAAACTGCTGCGTTTGAAAACGCTGATCAACACAAAGCCTCCCTTTGTCTTCATTTTGATCCTGTTCAATTCATTTAGCTCACACTATTTAAATTGTATATGTATCCTAAATGAACCTGCTCTAGAATGAAATAGTCCTTAATAACACAAATGATTGAAAACTCGGGTGTTCATATTTTCACTTAGTAAAAGTCGGCATTTCAAATGTGCGCAGGTGAATATTAGAAAACACAAGAGAGTTTCGACAACAATATAAGAAAACGCTGGTAGCAGGCAGCAAGTGGTTTTGGACTTAAAGATCTACAAATAAAACAGAAAATATTGTTTAATTTGTCTGGTAGTTCCTATTCCACAGGTTATTGTTAATTACATAAAATGTGTACAATTGAAAAAAGAAATATATTACCCAGTCTATGGAAACAGCTCATTCTGTAAATTCATAAATAGTGAAATGTTCTACATATTAATAAACACCCTCTTTGAAAGGATGCTTCAGTGGATTGCACATCCATGTGTTTAGTTTGGACAACTACACATTTGCATTATATGATAACATATTAGAAAACATGTGCGATTAACCTACAGGTTGAAACATAAAGCAAAGGAGTGCTAACCCAAAATAAGCACATAAACGCGTTGAAAATGACACTTAATGTGTGTTTAGATGGGAAGTCAGTGCCTCACAAGCTTTCCCATCAGACACGAAGAGCACAAAGTGGACACACAATCTCCAGACAGGAAAGGCTTGGTGAATATATCTACATGATGTGACACTGAACTACATAAGTGCACTTATTTCACCAAATGCAGACACATCTACAGTAGGTGTGGACAAATAATATGACTGCAGAATGTTCCCAAAACCAAAAGAGACTGCCAATCCTTAATCAGGGTCACAGTGATGTTCAGTTGCTGGCAGCGGCCTCCGTCTCCTTTTTGCTCCCCTCCTTGGCGCTGCGGTTGAGGCTTCCATTCCGAAAGCTCTCTGCGGTCTGACGCTGGAAGTGCTTCCTGGTGCCCACCAGGGAGGGGTTGTTGACCAGGGTGTAGAGGAGCTGCCAGTGCCTGCGGGCCCTCTTGGCAATCGACACTTTGTGCTGTTTCTTCTCCTGCTGGACCAGCTGGATCCCTGAGGACATTCAGACATTGTGATAGCACCGACGGTATGTCATATATGCATAAGTCATACAAGAAAATATAACGTTTTTTTTTTGAAAATCTAACCAGCTAGAAACTACAGAAAGAGTAATAATAGAAAGCAATCATATTCTAATCCTCTAAGCATAGTACCAGCATATTGGGCCTTCCATTAACACAAGCTCAAGTCCCTTGGGCTACATAAATATGAAACAGGCAATTAGCGTACAACTCATCTGTGTAATCAGCTACTCAAGAACTCATCTTTGTAATACAATAGATTATTCCTGATAATACATTGTTCTCTAGATGGAAACAAGCAACATGTCCACTGCACATTTGTAATTGGACTCAGCTGTGACTTGAGATGAGCTGTGAGCTGAGTTGGATTCCACCACAAGCCTGATGCATTTTCCTCCTAATTTCTCACTATAATATTATGTGCACGTCACCACACGTGTAGGCACCTATCACTCAAGCCCTGAATGAGTCGATACCATCACTGCAGATCAGCGTTAAAGTTGCTGTTCATATTTTGGGTGAATTATTGTATATAAATGATACATTGGTTTCATTTGTAGTAGTTATATTGTATAATGGCAACCTACAGTATAGGACCACATTGTGTGTTGGTGACACAGGCTGAGGGCTCAGGCGAGTGTGGGCACGCCATGAGGACAGCTGATTAGTTTATGACAGATTTGATTGAGACCAGCAGCCGGACTATAAATTATTCCAGAGTGAGACTCAATTCCCTCTTGACATATTAAATCAGAACTGCTAAGCTTTCATTTCTTCTGTGCGTGCAAGACGCTGTTATGATCTGATTATGTGCTACAGTGACCTACGACTGAATTCTAAACCTCCCTGGAGAAATTAAAGAAGTCACACTGACTTTAATGTAGACATGAATCTGCTGTTAATCTTTAAAGGATACGGTTGACGATATATTTTTGTTATTGTCATGAAAAGATGAAAACCAACAATGAATTGATCATATTAAGAAGTATTGCCTGTGTAGCCAAAGTCTGATATATCTTATTTATATGTGCCATAGAGCTTCATTGTTATCTAAAAACAACATTGATGAGCCACATTGTTGCACTAGGTGACATGTTCTTTTAACTACCATAAACATGGACAGTGAAGTTTATTTTGAATCAATTCCACATACACCATCCTGCAGCTGTAAATACTCACTACAGCACAAAATGTGTATCTGGGTATCTGCGATTGAACAAAGTTCCCAACAAATGCTCCATTTACTTCTGTTTGAGTAACTAAAAACTAGAGAGCCCAGCTGTTTAAGGAAATTATTTACCCTTATAAATAAAATAAACTATATATTTGTGACCTGTTTTATTTGCGTCTTCAGTAGGAATGAAAGTGCTTGGGGTTAAATGCCACAGACAGGGTAGGAAAGTCAGAAAGTATTAGGAGAATGACCAACATATTGTTGGTTTTGGTCTTTTCATTGGATTTGTTGACATTAAAAACAACATAGAAAAACATCAGCCGTATCCTTAAACTGTATGACTACACTTAACCCACAGTACCAAGTCACTGTGCACTGAGTAGAGTGTGTATGTATGTGACTATGATGCGAGTTTTGTGCTACAGACCCTCTTCAGCGTCCCATGACTTCTGTGCAGTATTGGTCTTCTGGCCCATAGACTGCAGCAGCATCCCACAGAAGGCCTTCATCACAGGGTGAGACTGGCTCACCTCAATCTTCAGATAATGAGCATAGCAGCGGTAGGCTGCAGACAGACACGGGGGGGGGGGAAATCACTCTCACTGGGCAAAAGCAATAAACACATAGGACTACACCCCTTGTTGGCTTTGAGGCAATCACACATAATGGGCATACAATCGCACCTTTTTTTTTTTTTTTTTTTAAACCACCTGCTTTTCCTGACAACAGATGTCTTAAATCTGCAGCCATTTCAGAGATCGGCGTGCAATTACAGTCCCGTGCACTGCACAGAATACAGATATCATACGAGCTGCATTGAGCTGCTAGCAGGGTAAAGTGGATAGGATACGCATTTCTGGCCTTTAAGTGGGATCAGTAAAAGTGCATTTGCTCATAGAAAATTGCTTCTCTTTAAGCCTCCACAGTGAGAGTGGGAAAAAAAAAACCCCACAGTGGCATCTACAAAAGGTAAAAGCATGATGTTAATACCAATGAATATGTTAACATTGTGTGTCTGAGACTAAGAAGAAAAAAAACTGCAGGGAAATGTAAAATATAATTGAGCACTGAATTCCCTAGCAATGCCTTGTTGTTTTTTATTTGAACACA